>CAUYLG010062084.1:0-211116 GCA_963573385.1 Cacajao melanocephalus
TTTTCTCACAGACATTGATTGTCTTCTCTAAATTAATAAAAATTATTTTAACATAAACTGTATTTTAAAAAAACTAGAAACTCTTCAAGTAACTAAAGATAATGCTCCAAGGCCATTTTCACAGCTTTTTTTGTTTGTTTGTTTGCTTTAAATGCCATTACAGCCAAATTAACACACATTTAACCAAATATTTCCAAAACAGTCCAGCAACACACAATGGAGTTTTCCATTCAGTATCTTAAGCACAAAAATAGGCTATGTTTACAGTAGTTAAGGCGATCAAATTTTAAACAAAAGCAATTTAAAAAAAAAAAAAAAGGGAAAAACAGCAAACGTTTTCCATGCTACTCCCATAGACCTTATTTGTAAGTGCAAGACAGGAAAACAAACACTGTGCAAAATGCTTTTGCCTTGCGTGCCGGTCATTAAAACCACACGTCAGGCTGCAGCCTCTGCTGCCGCAATACACATAGTCTACTAACCCCCTCCCCATGTCAATCAAGGCAGTCCAGTCCTTTCAGCCTGGGGCTTTTTTCAGTCCATGGAATCTTTTCATGAGTTGGGGGTGGAGGGTGGTGGGGTGGGGTGGGGTGGGGAGTAAGGGTGGGAGGGTAAGGAAGAAGGGGAGAAAAAGAAAAGGGGAGCAAACAACAAAAAAGAGAGAGAATGACCTATTGTCAATTTGTGCAGTAGTTATTCTAAAAATGCTCAACTGGGTAAATGTGTACACCTAAACTCTGAGCTGGCATGGGTTTTGTGCAATTAGAAGTTTGTTATAAATGCACACTGCACATGCAAATCTTTAAGCCGTTTGTAAACATTTATATTTTCCTTGTTATATAGCGAAGTTATCAATTTGCAGCTTAAGTTTTTATTCAGCTTAACAGTTTCAACTTAAAGACAGTGGGAAAGTCAATTTAAATTATATAAAATAAAAATAAAAACAGTGCATTTACGTTCTTCATAACACCAGTTTTTTCCCAAATGGTGCTATTTTTCTAAGGAAATTAAATAATTTTAAACTCACTCGTTAAAGTTATACAATGCAAACAAAGACAAAAAATATATTGAAACTCATGCATTTCTGTAGCGTTAATATTTACTTTTCAAGACTCAACTAAGAGCATCAACACAACCTGTCAAGTTCTTTGACACCCCCCCAGCCCATGTAATCAATTACAGTATACAATAACAGTAATTCACATTTTTAAACACACAGTTCAACACTGCTGAAGCTGCAATATCCTTTTTCATCCCAAGCAAACCTTCACAAGACAGTGTCCCAGTGATCCCAGTGTACTTTCAGCATTTTGCTCACTGGGAACCGTCAGAAAACCAGAAGTTGCCACAGAAAGTTTTAAGTCAACTGCTTGTTTAAAAATAGATAATCCAGCATTTCAGAAATTTTCCATTTGGGTCTAAAAGCATTCAGGTTTCCAACAGCCAGAAAAGATTCATGCAATTTGAGACATATAAAGAGGCTAATAAAATTGGAGGGAATTTCTACTTAAAAAAAAAAAAATAATTATGGGGGGAAAAAAAAGAGCTCAAAAGACAATGCAGTGTTGACAAAATTAAGCCATATGAAAGCATTTTGTGATAGGACGATTTGTTTAAAAGGTTCTTATTGGCTTACTTCCCCTACCCCCTCAAAGGAAAAACACCTCTCTATTCTGACTTGCTCTAAAGTTTCTTTTATCAGAATGCTAAATTAGTGAGATTCTCATGCTATTCTAAAGTGCAAAAACAAGTTAATATCCCAACTTTTTAGTTCCAGGAAACAAGACTGCTTTTAGACCGTACCACAACTATATAGAGATCTATTTATATATATGTATATATATATATATTATTTATATATATATAAAATTATTTCCAAAGTTCTTGAGAGCTATCTTCTAAGGTCCAGTCTCTGACAGTAGGCAAGCTCAGTGCTTCGCTTTTGACCGACAAGGAGTTTACCAACTCACAGTGGAACTTGCGAATGTGTCTGTACAGGTCTCCGGACTGCGTGAACCTGCGCTCGCACCACTTGCAGGCGTGCGGCTTCTCGCGGGTGTGCACCACGGCGTGGCGGCTCAGGTTGTGCGAGTACTGGAAGCTCTTGCCGCACTGGGTGCACGTGTAGGGCTTCTCCCCCGAGTGAGTCCTCTCGTGGCGCTTGAGGGTGTACATGCAAGAGAAAGTCTTCCCACACAGCGAGCACGTGGGCACGTTGACATCGGCGGCGGGCTTGCTGCGGATGCCGTCCTGCTCGCGGAAGTGCGTGCTCAGGTGGATCTGCAGGATGTGGGGGCTGGGGAAGACCTTGTTGCACAGGGGACACATGAAGATCTGGCCCGCGGGGCTCAGGATGTTGGAGACGTAGGGGAGCAGGCTGCTCTCCATGCCCCCCTCCACCTGGACGCGCTCGCTCTCCGGGGTCATCATCTCATCATCGCTGGCTTTGTCCTCCCGGTCCAGCTCCCTCAAGACCGAGTCCTCCCTCAGAGGAGCCAGATGGGCCGGCTCATACTGTACCCTGTTATTAGTGCTCACACTTTCTTTCACAGTGCTATGTTCCATGTCATAGTCATTAGTGCCAACATCACTCTCATCACAGGAAGCCTCTTTCTCCACCTTCACCTGCACCAGGTTGCTTCTCAGCACGTCCTGTGAAGAGAAATAAGAGCTGTTCAGATTTTCAACTCCTGAAAGGCTGGACTTGACAGACAGGTCCAGCACACAGTCAACATCTGCCGAATCCCTCACGGAGGTGACAGACCTCTGGGACAAAGACTCTGTTGAGCTGCAGGGGCTGGCTACTGTTTTTCCAGCTGCTGTGGCGTGTGGCTCTGCCTCTCCGGCAGCCTGGGGGATGCCTGCTGAGTCTGAGGGCAATCGCATCCACATGCTCCCAGGCTCAGCCGCCAAGTCCCTTTTGCTGGGCAGGATGTTCAATTTTTCATCTTCTCCTTCATCTTCATCGCTGGGCAAATCGCCTGCCATGTGGCTGCTGCCATCGGAGAGACTCTCGACTTTGTCCGAACAACTTGAAGCATCTTCTTCCTTTTTGGTGCTGTCTGCCTCCGTGGTGGCTTTCTCTTTCAGCTTCTTTTTGCAGACTTTGACAATGTCATACATGTGGAGATAACTGGCAGCTGCTAGCACGTCTTCAATGGGCAAGTCTTTGAACTGGAGTTTCCCTTCATACATGAATTCAAGCAGGAGAGCGAAAGCGGGGGCTGTAACAATGTCGCTGTTCAGATGAACAATGTCTCTTTTGTCCAGCTGGTCCTTGTAAAAGAGGTGGAAATACATGCTGCATGAAGCCAGTACAGCTCGGTGCGCTCGGAACTGGGCATCTCCCACCAGAACAGTGCAGTCACAAAGAAAACCCTGGTGTCTCTGCTCGCTCAGACACTGCAGCAAATGTCTACTATGGTCTGGAAACTCCATACTGTCTTCATAACCTGGGAAGAGAGGAATTTCTCATTAGAGCCTGGTCAGGAACAACTTTTCAGTGCTCTAGTCCCCATATAAAAAAATTAATTCCGCTTTGGCCGCTGTGGTACATGTCGCTGAATTTTAATCAGGCTTATGACCCAAGCACCACCAAATCACACGCACAAGACCTAAAAGCGAGAAGGAAAACGTACACTTTACGAACTTCCTCACCCATGCCAAACAGTTTCCGACGCATCTCCATCTTCCTTGAACTTTCAGTCAAGTTTCAAAAGCCTTCCTTTAACTACAGCCTCTAAGAATTTACATCTCTTTCAGAAGAAATTTAATTAACTCTACTTATCAAATTATGTCCTGCAAACCCTATAAAACAGCTTTAATTTCAAAAGGAACAACCCATATAACAAAGAAATGTCCCAGACATACCCTGGAAGACACAAGAAAACTTGTCCGACCATCCTTTTTATTACTTTTGCTACTTGACTGTACTTAGAAAGCACAGTTTAAACACACACACACACACACACACACACACACACACACACACAATTTGGCTGAATCAAGAAAAAAAAATGAAATCACATAATTAGTCCAGAAATTAGCAAACAACTTACTTTTAAAATCAGAGTGTTACAACAAAAGCCCTGTGTATAAAAACAGATGTTAATGCCTTCAGATTTGCAGGTATAGCACACATGTACGAGATCAGAAGGAATTGCACCACCAGATGGAAAAGATCATCTTTACTATGAACAAATCCAAAGATTTTGAAAAACGAACTGAGAAAAAAAGTTGTATTTCTTTGTAGAAACTGTACTTTTAGAATATTAGGAACCAGAAGGGCTTCATTTAACTCTGAAAATTCTCATCTAAACTTTGATCCACTGCAAGGCAAAATGAGTTTCATATTAAAATTAATTCAAACTTTTAAAAATAAAGGCATACAATGCTTAAATAAAACTCAAAAGCTTTACAGGTTCAACTTTTTTTTTAAAAACCTTTTTAGAAAAAGAGAAACTATTTTTTTCCCCGGTTCTGCCTTACCTCAGCCAACAGAAAATACTTTGTTTCAATATAATTTGATATATTGTTGTTTTCCCACTAGCTTCTATTCTTGCAAATACTCATCACTGCCCTCCTTTTCTGATGAGGAAAAGTGAAATGGAGGGAGGGGAAGGCAAAGATGTACAAAGGGTCAGAATCCAACTGCAGTGGGTAAACTCCTTACAAGTTAAAGAGGACCCGACTTCCCGTTCCCTGTGACCAGAAGCAAGGCTCCACACCATCCATCTCAGCAAGTGCATTTTGGGAACAGATACACTTAATTCAATATTCAGAAATTACTTCCCTTCTTCCTCCTCTTCTACACTTTGCCCAAGATAGACTAAAACTTTATCCTAACCCCAAACACATTCTACAAGATCCCACTGCTAGAATGAACTAAGATTTACAATACAATCACTTTAAGTGCCCCACAGCTAACATCAATCCTAATCCTTGAGAGGGCTAAAAATAAAGATTGGAGGGCAGCTCACAAGGTAGCCGTGATCAAATTAGGAGGCTGAGAGGACAGAGAGGGACGAAGAAGGAAGCTTATAAACATCTGATCCAGCTGACTGTGGCCATATGGCAGCTGCTGCCCAGATAAAGAGATTAAGAATAGAGGAGTGCGATTACAGCTGTCTGGCCAATTCAGGCAGCTCAAATCTACAAGTTCTAAATTAGTCGCTAACACAAAAACTCCTGCAAATAATTATTGTTATGTTGAAATAAAAGATCTCTTAAATATATATTTGAAAGAGAAATGAGGAAACCAGTCAAACTATTCTCCTGGGCACAACATTTTTTTTTTTTATTCTTCTTCTTCTTCTTCAAAAACCTTCAGTTTCAAAAGCACTACAGCTGTATGTTTCAGTAGTGCTGCCGAATGTTTTGAAGAATAAAGTTTCACAGTGGAATTAATTACACAACAATCTAGCTTCTTAACTAGAATAATCTTCTCATATAAGTTTGAATGCTGGATTCCAGACAGTTTACTATTTCCCCACCACCACCCCAATCAAATCTAAATAGCAGTGAACAAAAAAGCATTTTAATCCAACGTGATTTCCAAAAGCAATATTTCAAAGCCTCTCTTAGCATTTCCAAACTTGAAATATTTCTGTGTATTAAAGTTATTTATTCGCTCAAGTAAAAGGGATAAAAAATTAAAACTCAACAAGCTCAAGACTCTCAACTCCAGTAAGATGCTCATTTAATACTCAATTTCATATATTATTCCTAAACTGGGTTAGAAAAGTAATGTGATTTTTTAAATTAAATAAACAAAACACCAACACAGAAATATGCTCCATCTAATCTCTTGCTACTCCTACCTTTAGGACACATAAACCTGATTAAGTCCTTTCCTCTGAGTCCTGCTGGCTCCAGGTCTGTTACATCGGTGGAAAAAAAGCAGACTAAGAGAGACAGATGCAAAGTGGAGATGATGTTAGAGAGGAATGAGATACCTTCTCCACCACAGATCTGCACACACTAACTCCCTGTCTGTGTGTTAGAATAAAAGGCTGAGGGATGGCAGGCTGTCAGCTGCTCTGACATCATGTTCAGATGGAAAAGCTACCTCCAGCTGTGCTCCTTTTAATGCCATATGCTACTCCTCTACACTCCTGCCACCAGCTTTTTCTTAGGAGAACTTTTCTCTTCTGTTAGTATAAACAAAATACTTCAAAGTCTTCCTTTTTTTCCAAACTTTCTAACAGAAGAAATTGAAAAACTCAGCATATGGAGTTCTACTGTATTTATGGAATAGCAACACTTCTGTCTTAAGTTGGTGGACTGGCTTACATACTGACAGCATACTCAAGCCACGGTGCTATTCAGGAAATCCAGATTCACTTTTATTTAACTCCAACGTTTAGTTTCTTAGTGATATTTTTAAACCAACCCATTTGACATCTCCAGTCCCATTTCTACATTATTGCCGCACTTTTTTTTTCTGCTGAGATAATGGTATACATGTCTCAAATGTTGGCAGACTTGTTCAGAACTATTACTTCATACTGGTTCACCTTATTATTTCCCTCTTATTTAACTACTTATCTACAACTACCTTCTCGGTAAAATTTCTTACACTGCCACAGTTAATGCAAATTTCAATTCTCAGTACCAACAAGCTGAAACTGCACTTTCTGAAATCCTGGAAAGTACTTCAGTTCAATGAGACCAATTAATAAACTGATACAACCTGCCACAGTCACTTAAAATGAATGCTGCACCTGCATATCTTATCTTTCCGCGCAGAAAAAGCAGAACCTTGCCTTCCCCTTGATCTGTGTCCCTTAACAATCTTTTTTTTTTTTTGGGGGGGGGGTCCCTCTGTCATGTTTACGATCACAAGAAAATCTTTGTGTGCGGGGAAGCCGGGTCTAGTAAGTTTGAGAACTTTTTGGCCAAAGTTTGTGGGTCTTTTCTAACAGCTGATGAACCTGTAACGCGACCCGGGCTGGGCTGACCGGGTGCCGGGCAGGGTGCTGTGACATCTCTGAATGTCAAATACATCTCCTCAGACTGCTGGGAGGGCGAGAGGTAGAAAAGGAACTGGGGCCTGAGGCGCAAGCGTCCCAGCCCTGGTGATACCCACTTCGTTCCCATTAGGAAGCCGTGGCAGAGAGTTAAAAAGAATAACAAAACCCGACGACTCCGTCCTGTCCTTCTCGCTTGCCCAAAGTCACAAACCTAACTTTCTCCAACTTCGCGGTGAGTGGCATTAATTCTGAACGCTCAGTCCAGGAGTCATCCTTGGGAGATCCACGTATTCCCGGCCACACCACCTCGTCCACAAATGCCCTCGCCCCATTCC
This sequence comes from Cacajao melanocephalus, assembly GCA_963573385.1. Classification (NCBI taxonomy): domain Eukaryota; kingdom Metazoa; phylum Chordata; class Mammalia; order Primates; family Pitheciidae; genus Cacajao; species Cacajao melanocephalus. Next base: position 7,307 of record CAUYLG010062084.1, read on the forward strand.
AATGTATCAGACATTAATCACCCCATTTACCCAGTGGAGTGGGGGGTGAGTGACAGTTTAATGAGTCCCAAGCACCGCAACGGGCCAGCGACTCCCACTCCACAAATCGACCCCTTCCCGTCTCGCTACCGCGGACCCACAGAGGTTCAGTGAGGTTGGCGTTTTGTTTTTCAGAGGTGGGGGCGGGGGTGGCGAGCTGGGCAGCAATGCAAATCTTTACGTAGTTCGCCGTGCATTAAACACTCGGGAAAGAGGAAGGTTAAAAACCACAGGGAAGGAGGCGGAGGGCGCAGAGCCGGTGCAGCAGGAAAACACCTTCAACAACAGCGGAGAACACAGACCCGGGTCACGGCAACAACAAAAGAAAAGTCGTAAGAAGCAGCCGGCGGCAGGAGGGTGGCTGCCAGCGCTTCCCCGACGCCGCGGCGCGCGACCCCCGGGGCCTCCGGGCCACGGCACCCGCCCCGGAGCGCCCCTCCCCCGCGCCCCCTCCCCCGGGCGCCACTGCAGCTGCACCGGTCCCCGGAGCCGCGGCCGTCCCGGGCGCCACTGCAGCTGCGGCGGCTCCCGAGCCCCCTCCCCCAGCCCGCCGCCCTCCGCACCCGGGAGGCGCCACCGCAGCTGCACCGGCCGGGAGCCCGCCCCGCGCCGCAGCTGCACCGGCCCGCGGGGGCGCGGCGCGGAGCCGGGAGCCCGCACCCCGCCCGACCCCGCAGCTGCAGCGGCCCCGTCCCCGCGCCCGGGCCTCCCGCAGCTGCGCCGCCCCCCGCCGCCCCAAAGCTCCCAACCACACAAACTAACTCCACTCGCGGGGGCGCCCCCGGCCCGGCCCGGCCCGCCCTCCCCTCCGCCCGCGCCGCCCCCCCCGGCCGGGGCCGCACAGCTGGCGCCCCCCGCCCGCCGGGGTGCCGGGGCGCAGAGGGGGCGCCGGGGCAGGGGCAGGGGCCGGCGCCGGGACTCACACGGAGCGGCCCTAAGTCACCGCGTCCCCGCCGCCGCCGCCGCCGCGTCCTCCGCCTCCTCCTCCTCCTCCTCCTCCCGGCCGCCGCCGCCGCCGCCGCCGGACTTGGTGGGCTTCCTCCGGCTCTGGCCCCCCTCCCTCCCGGCCCCCCCACCCCCCAATCCCGGCTCCGTCGCCCGCTCCCCCCCGCCCCTCCCTCCCGCCCACCCCCGCTGGCAGCCGGAGGAGCGCGGCGGAGCGAAGAGGGCCCCACTCTCAACGGCTCCCCATGGCAGCAGCCCAGCGGCGGCCGCAGCCTGCCAGACACAGCGAGGGAGCGAGCGAGGGAGCGAGCGCGGAGCCGCCGGGCGGGTGGGGGGGCGGTGCGGGGGGGGCGGGCGCGGGGGAGGGGGAGGGGAGGGGGCGGGAGGACGCACCACGCACGCACGCGGCGGCGCCGGCCAGATGTTCCCCCCCTCGGTCCGCCCCTCTCCTTCCCCGGCCTCCCTCCCTCCGGGCGTTGGACTTCTGCGATTGACCGAAAGCGGCTGGACCGGCGCTCCCCGCCCGCCCCCAGGCCTCAGACTCCTCCAATGGGAGGGCGGCTCTCCGGGAAGGCGGAGGGGGTGGCGGGCAGTCGTCGGACTGACAAGGGAGCCCAGCCAATGGGGGCGGCGAGCCGGAGCTGCCCTCCCGCGCGTGCCAATCGCAGGCGGCAACTGCTGGGGTGGGCGGGGCTCGGGCGGGCGGGGGCCCGGAGCGGAGCGGCGCGGGGCGGAGTCCTCGGGCGCAGCGGCGGTGGCAGCGGCGGCGCCCCTCTGGGTGACTTGGCCGTGAGAAAGTGAAAGGAGCCCGCAGGCGGCGGCGACAGCTGCGCTGGGAGGGGCTTGTTTCCAGGCTCAGAGGCCCCGTGCACTCTGGGGGCGCGGAGCGAGCTTTTTGGTGTGCACCGTGACAACCACAAATACACTTTTAAACGTAGTGGGGCTTGGCTGCTGCGAGTTGCGCAGGTGTCCCGGAGAGGCAGGGCACCCGGGGACACGGAGGACTCGAGGCCGGCTTCGGCTGTCTCTCTCTGCTCCCTCCTGTTGGGCGTCGCCGCCCGGGTCCTGGGCTGCCCGGACGCGGGCGAGCGGGACCGAGGAACGCTCTTGCTCCGTCCTGCGGCTTCCCGCGCCCAGGTGCACATCGGGGCGCTGGGGACGCGAGCAGCTCAGGCACAGTTTCTGGGAGTCGTTCTGACGTCATCGTGTCACGGGCAGAGCGGGGCAGAGCGCCTGCCTTTCTCGCGAAACGCTCCTGTCCCTTGTGTGCTTACACTGTTACAAGACATCCCCAAGTGACCAAATTTTAGAGCATTACAGTAAAATTGGTACTTGCAGACGCCTTAGCTTGATTCCTTAATTGGTACGTATCTAGCCACAACTTTAAACTACCGAGGGAAGATGGAAGACTGCTGTGTCACTTTTCCTTCCCCTCGAAGAAACTTTCACTCGGTGCCTGTTCTTGGCAATTAAACTGCGTTAATCACGGCCACAAAGACGTGTGGGAATGTCTGCCGTCAAGAAACTGGAAATCGTGTTGAGGCAAGAATTACAAGTAAAAAGTTGAATAACAAGTGGTGGGGGAGCGGGAATGGCTCAAGAAAAGAAAATAGAAAAAAAAAAACCTGCGTAGTGAGGAAGTCAGTCCACTAGTAATTGTCTAATGAAATGTGTTTATTCTTTGCTAACAGAACCCAGACTGGCAAGCCTGTTGCTAACCAACTTGCCGGGAGACATTTCAACTGGGCAAAATGTGCTTTCACTTTGTTCCAGGTCAAATGGGTAAAGTAGAAAGTATTGTGTGGGCAAATCAGACATGTTGAATTGCTAATGAAGTAAAAACAGGAGCACACAAAATTCCTGGAACTGAAATAACTTTGGGATATCTTGTTAGAAACAGTAGTGATGTGTCTACTTTTTCCTCAACCCTCTATGCCCTCATGATTCACCACTGAGGTCAAGGATATCTTATGAGAACTAGACTTTTTGTATTCCATGAAGTCTATTTTATCTGTGCTTTCGATGAATTCTGGATCTTTTCAGTCCAGTGGTAGAAGGCCCAATTTCAATCTGACCTGTTTCAAGGTAGGGAAATTTATAAATGTTATTCACGGATGAAATATACAGGCACACAAAATGAGATGTGAAAAGTCCATGTTTCACCAATAAATTCAGGGAAAAATAAATGTTTGCGTTATCAAAGCTGTTTCTCATCTACTAAAAGTTAAAAATGAGAGTGACAGATCTCTAGATGAGTAGACATAAAGTAATTGATCGTCTCAGGATATTAAACAATCCATGAAAATATTAGGACATTCAGATTATCTACAGAAAGCTTAGAAACTCGGCTGTACGGCATCTAGAGCCAGGGTGTAGCTCTAACAAAATGTTTTATAGAATGTACCTACAAGTGGAATAACAGCCCCCAAAGATGTGCAGGAGGAAACACTGATACATCAAAAGTTGTAACCATTGTGTGTGTGTGTGTGTGTGTGTGTGTGTCCCCCTAATAGTCATCTCTAGAATCCATTTTGGGAACTGAGCAGTGTGGCCAGAAAATGTAGATTAAATGGATATTTAAGGAAGCAAGTCTGTTGCCCCTGAATTGCTACAGCCATTTTACCTAGAGTCCTGTAGTGTGACTGTATTTCATGCCCTTTTTTTACATTTAAAAGAATTGTTTTTACTCTGTTTTACACTGTCTTATAAATTTACTGTACAAATGATACTTTTAATCCTTTGGAAAGTTATCACCATGAAAATTTTAAGTAAAAATAGGCTGATATCAGAGGGGTCATAATATAGAATGATTACTGTTTTTTATTTAATACCCATTGGAACCATGGAAGGTAATAAGTCAAAAGTGTAAATATCCCCCTCAATTAAGCACCTCAAAGTAGGGTGTTTACCACTATATAACAGGCTTAGCAAATTACCACGATACAAAGACACTTGACAGAGTTTTGTGGTTTGTTTTTGGTTTTTTTAGCCAATAATCTATACCTCTCCCCCACCCCCCACAGTGGGGGGGAAAAAGGGGCAAAAAGTATACATTCTCAGCTCTTGGGAAAAGATACCATGCCTTCTCTCTGGAGGAACCCAGTCCTGTAAAGTTCCAGTTAATTCATACTTTTCCAGGAGTCCTGAAATTAAAAGTGATACAAATGAATCTTTCTTGCCAGGCAACAAGTTTTATGTGCTAATAACATATACATTTCAACTAATAACAATTTAATAGTATAAAATGTTGATGGATCAAATAAAATTTAATTTGATGAGCAGTTCCATAAAATGAGTGTCTGACTTTTAAGTGTGAACCACAGCTCAAATCTTGGAAAAACCTCAGTGTTTTTATTACACTTTATGCAATAGGTCACATTGAAAAAGTTATCTCAGAAACTAGTTTTTGGATATTGATATTTTATAAATGTATTAACTTCCTATATGAATGGAAGTTTTCTTTAAAAATTAGGGAGGCAAACAATAGTAAAATATCAGGTATTTTAAGGTGTTATATTGGTAATAACTATAAAATCTAACAAAATGTAAGTAGAGATTAACCTGATTTTGAACCTAGAGAGAAGACAGACAATACACTAACCTGGAAAGTTTGTTCAAGCTTCTATTAAGCCACTCACTTTCAATATCACAGCATACATGAATCTCTATGAACTTATTTAGATTTTTCTCTCTCTGTGTCTCTGTCTCTTTCTGGCTTTTAGAAATGAACAGGCTGATATTGTCTGAAGGGAAAAGGAAACACTGACACACAGTTGAGATAATGATAAAAAAAAAAAAGGAACAAACCAGAACACACATCACAACAATGAAGAGAATAGGGAGCATGTTTTATATAGCATCACTCTTAAAATATACTTTTTATGTATTTATAATTCTCTATAATATATTCTAATCTTATCTATAGAATATATTCATAATTCTGCAAAGCACATTCTAGGTCATATTCCCTGGGTTATAAATTCTGTGATACTTGAATCTATTTATTAAACTCCTAAACTATGGTAAGCCCTGCATTGGAGATAATTCAGCCTGATTCTCAGCCCTGAAGACAGAAATGATCTTATCATAAACTGTTGAGGAAAAGTCCTTAGCAGGTTTGCACCTGCATTGGTAGTGTACCAGTGAAAGCAGAATGAGCCTACGCCAATGATTCAAACCTTTTGAGGCTTAAGGGCAGAGAGGAGCAAAAGATACAGTCTCCCTAAAACTCTTTTTCCTGTGTAGCCAGTTTGTTGTTGCTCACTGTATATCAGTGCTTTTATAGACAGCGTAATGGCTGTAAGAGGCCAATAGTTCAGGCTTGGCTGGGACTAAGATAGGCCACTTTAGAGAATTTAGGTAAAAAGCAGAGGTATTTCAGTAGCCACCCAACTCACAACGCTCTTCTCATTGTCTTTCTTTCCCCCCCTCTCTCTCTCTCTCTCTGTCTCTCTCTCTCTCTCTCTCTCTCTCTCTCCCTGCCCCCCGCCATCTCCTTCAGGCTTCCCATAAAATACATTATACCTTATAGCACATGGAAAAAAAATTGCACACAGTGATGGCTTTTATAGTTAACTTTATGCTATAAATGTATTCATCATTCACTTTGTATATAATCCCAGGCCACTTCTGAACTGTAGGCTGGCTGGCTTTCTTGCGCCACAGAATGCCTTCGTGTCATTCACTGGTGGGAGTTCAATCAGTTAAAAATTATTTAAAGGCTATCCCAAACAAAACACATTTCTAAAGACCCCGTCCTTAAAAATCACATGCCTTTGAATACCAGATGTCGGAGTTTATCTGTTGTGTTGAAGGCTGCATTACTTTGGATAATTAAAAGATGCACTCATTTTATCTGTGGGCTTTTTAAGATTTACCGTTTAAAATAACCTAACTAAACATGACTTCCAGATGAGTAAATTCTATTGAAGAAGGATTTAATATGAACCTATGATATTCATAACCCCCCTTCAATGATGTAAGTCTTCAAGGTATTAATTGTGCTAAAATATTGCACAATATTAGTAAGTAGAAGTTGTTTTGTTCAAAATGAGAGAATAAAACTTCTAAATATTTGAATGCTAATATTTTTTCTTCTTTTAAGTTGCTTCAATTGGAGTTTGTAGAAATTTGGGTTGCAGATGAACTTAGAAAAGATGAAATGAAGAGAACAAGAGGGGTTACCAGGAAATATTAATTGCACACCTACTGTGCGTTTGCTGCTGTGCTTTGGACCCCAGGGTAGAAATAGCGCCTGTCTGCATTCTCGTACAGGGAGAGATTTTTCCTTTCTTTTGTGCTTGCTCCACTCTTGAATGCAGCACCTTCTTGGATTTAAACCAGCAGAAAGGAAAATGATACATCTAGAAATTATTTACTGAGAACTTACTATATGTTAGAGAAACAGAAAACTGCATTATCATGGTTCTTGTTAAATTTCCACCATGTGCTAGGTGCCAACAATACATGAAATAATATCATTCCCTCTTAGAACTTCATTATGTATAAATGTCATTGTGAATCCAGTGGACAAAGATAAGGTTTCATTTTTCTTTCAGTGACTAATATGTTGCTGATGCCTAATAAGTGTTTACCAATCCTAACTACTGTAATAAGATAAAATTATCTTAATTAAACTCTAGTTATAAAGAAATTCTATAAATTTAACACAAAAGCCTTGATACATACCAAATTCAAACTATTCCTGGTAATAAGAGCAGACAGAAGGTTAAATTTCACTCCAGAAATTTACTTCACCCTTAGCAATAACATGCAACTCAGGAAGTTACTTCTCTTACAAAGAACTAGCATTTATGCCGAAGACTAAAATGATTATTTTTAAAGTACCCATTTTACAATGCAAATGTGTATCTAAATTAAACTCAGTAAAAATAAGCATTTTAAATTGAAGCTGCAGTAATAGCTTTATGGGAGACAATAGGAAAAGTGGTTCTTGAATATGAACTCAGAGAAAACGCATTTCAAATTCTTTCTACGGGACCTCGAAGCTTTCTTTGTTCTCCGTCTCTGTACATTAACGTACTGTCACATGTTTTAACTGAAAACCCATTGCTATGAAGTTCTTTTACACAACTGAGGCTGTTCAGCAAGGTCATGGCAAAAAAAAAAAAAAAAAGTTGGGTCTGAAAAAAGAAATTGGACTCACAACTGGTCTACCATGCCACACTGTACCTTAGCACTTGAGCGATGGGACAGATGCAGGAACACAGGCTCACTGAAACACACAGTGACAAGAGACTGCGTAACAAAGACACATACGCAATGGAGCATTTTAGACAGAGACAAATGACAGATGGAGAAGAGCAATATATGGGACAATGGCTTTACAGGGGATGGGAAGGCTGTAAAGAATGGTAAGAAGATGGTGACAGTATAGAAGAAGGATAATGGAAGACAGGTAAAGAGAAGGAAAGATCCCAGTGGGAAGTGGTGTATGGTAGAGGCCATGGCAGTGGAGATGGTGCTGGTAGGCGTGGCGGTGGCAGCAGCGAGGTGAATCAAGCAGAGATGTTCATACTTCTTCCTGGGCTCTGCTGATTATGCCACTATTTTTTGTCTTGCAAATTATTCTTAAATAACACTTCATGAAATAGCTAGCCCCAGAGTGAAGAAGACTAGACTATACTCAGTTGGTTTTGCCAAGACAGCACTTGATAAAAGAATAAGGAATTTAAAAAAATAATAATATAGGCTCTACTCAGTACTTAACTCTTTCCAGACATGAAGTTGCCACAACTGGGGCAAGGCGTGTGTGTGTGTATGTGTGCGTGTGTACTCACGTGAACACTCATATTCCTAGGTCACTAGTTTGGCTGGTTTTTCTGGCAAGACCAGATTAATATGAACTAGATTTTATAGAGTTCATATTAATATAGAGTAAGAATTTCATAGCACATTCATTATGTATTTTTAGGTTGACCTTATAGGGAAATTGTAGGTATGTACTGACATTTCATTGAGGAATATGAACTATTTGTTAAGCTAACTGATCACATTTCAGAAATAAATTCATTCATTCAACAGCCACTGGATACCTATCATGTGTAAGGCCTGGTTCCAGTGACATCAGCCTCTGCACAAACATTTGGCCTGGCTCATAAGCAGATGCATGAGCTAGTATTGGAATGAAATACTCTTGAACTACTTTGATAAGGTGAGCCAGGAAAATTCCCCATCAAAGATACCCACTCTGTTTTTTGTTTCCTATCTTCCTTGGTGGATTGTAAACTCCCTCAGGATGGGGACTCTTTCTATGATAATAGCTGTATCCTTAGCAGCTAGAATGGTGCTTGGCCCATAATAAGCATTCAGGAAATATTTCTAGAGAGGGAGGGAGGGAGGGAACAGAAGGAAGTAAGGGAGAGGGTAGAAGAGAAGGAAAAGAGAAGGGAAGGAGGAAAGAAGGGAAGGGAGATAATGAAAAGAAGTAACTTACACCTTTGCGTTTTTCCAAGGCTAGCAGGAATAGCAGTGTTTTATATGATCAACTTCTCCCTTTAAACTTGGGATGAAGGAGAGCTTATTATGTAGACCACCAGAAGAGCATCTATTTACTTTTTTAGGATGCACTCTGACCCAACCTAGAAATACCCGAGATGGATGTGGTAGAGACTTTAATCCTGGGAGAAGCATAGCAATTCTTTAGGATATGTAAGAGGTATTTCATCCTTGAGGCATTTTAGAGGTGAGTTATTGCTCAAACATCTCTTATAGGCATAAGATCTGTTTTTATTCTCATTACTTGGAGGAGAATGTTGAAATGGAGTGGCTAAGTGACATGTCTAAGGCCCCAAATTAAGATTGGTGAGTTGCGGAGATAGTTCATCATCAATTCACTAAGTCATTGTTCCTCAGATATTTAGGCCACTCTGAAATCAAAAGAAAAAACTTCACTGTTTTAAAACAAATTAGAATCTGCCATGCTTTGAAAACGTACAGTCATTTGGGTCTTTATCCTTGAGGACACCCATGATCTCAATGGAACCACATAAATGAGCTAAAACTATAATGAAAGGAATTATTCCTGACTTTTCAAGTGTAGCTTCAACTACAGAAATATGCTATTGGTGGATATAAATGAAGATACCTCCAAGCGAGAAGTGTTTTCCCTTTCTGTAGGTCCTATTAAGACAGTAGGGTCCTAGGAGCAGTACATTTGGTGCAAAGGAATCGATAAAATTGTATATATGGGTGCATCCGGGGACTATGAGAGATAAAAGATTATATTTTCATTTGCATGGTTTGCTGGGTTTTATTTGGCAGATATAATAACACAGGCTATGCAGAACCCATAAAACAAAGTGAGAACAGCAGCTCATTTGGTGGCAGAATGTAATGGTTGTAGCTAAAGGGCTTACATAATTCATCTCAAACCCTTATGCCTGTATTTATTATTGTTTAAATGAAAATTAAACTCTTACGGCCATAAGGAGGGATCTGGTCAGACATTTGATTGAGATCCCTTCTTATACAGCTTCTGAGATAATGAGTCTGTGACATTTACAAACAGCTACAGAAATATTCTAGAATGAGCATACTTTACCTAAGCATGTTAGAATGTCATTCCTCAAATCCTGCTTTCCCAAACAACTGTAAAACTCCCACAGAATGCAAGTGAGTAGAGAGAGAGGCCTCGTTTGTTATGCTGCCTTGGAATTTCTAGTTCAACTCAGGGCAATAGTAAGCTATGGTTAAGAGTTAATGTTTAGTATTAGATAATATTTGGTATAATACTTTAGCAGGGGTAAGGGCTAGAGGAATAACACTAAGGAAGGGCTGAGGCGTGTGATATTGGCCCAGACCGTTTCACACAAGTATAATGTATTTTGGTATTGTTTAAAGTATTGTATTATATCACATTGCTAAAAGAATATTTTTAATGTCATGGGTTTTTTTTTAATCACTTTATTCTTATGTTAGAAAAGTGGAAATTTTGACTCTCAATTGTGCATACTCTAGACTATGGATTTAGCTATTTGGGGGGAAGAATTTTTGGGGTTTTTTTTTTTGAAGAATCAGACTTGAAATATAGTTTGTTAAAGAGAAATCTGTACTGTATTATTATAAAGTGCACATCTGGATAAGGTTTTAAAATATCAGTGATTATCACACCAATTTAGAGAAAGTGGAACTGAGTGGCTTAAAACAGGTGTGTAAAATATAATATTTTTATTTTCTGCAGATCTCACAGAGGTAACTAACAGATATAATATTAATATATAAACACATAATGTTAATTAAAGTTAACATTAACGCTAGATACAAAAGTTTAGCATTATGGGACTATTGGAATATTTGTAATTAAATTAGCCTTAAAAGTGATAAATTAACTCTCAATCATTTTTTAAAATGACCAGCATACCCGCTCTATGCAAGGTAAATAGGTATGAAAATAAATAAATAAATACATATGCCCTAAATTTTACTTGCCATGAGCAAGTACACATGTGGCTATTTTGGAAACTGGGTTATCCCTTTTGATTTTAGATCTTCTTCATTATTTTTAGGTAAATCAATATGGATATTAAAGTGATTAGCTCAGACTTTCCAAATTTGAAAATTTTATGCCATTCAGGTTATTACTGTATACATACATGAACCAATTTTGGAAGGAAAGAGAAATACAACAAGAAAGTTATTTTAAACCATAATTCAATGCAAGTAAATAACTCATTTTCTAAATAATGAGATAATTGACAGAATTCATTCAGCTTTGGTAGTAAGCCCAAGCAGTTTGTGTGTATGAAAAAGAGAGAAAGCAACGCTATATTCCTCAAGTTTAGTAGGAATAAACTACAAGCAAAAAAAAAAAAAAAAAAAAAATTAAGGAACATTAAAAAACCCATAGAATATTATACATTTTCACTTGAAACAAAAATGTTGTTATTTTCATATATTACAGTCTCACATATTTTCTCTGTTCAGGAAGGTGTTTCTTTGCTAACTCATACTCATCTTGCAATCAGCTGGTTTGATGGCCTTCCAGAGTCTGCTGGGAAGATCTGACAAGTGGAAAGAAAAAAGAGACAAGTAAATCTCGATGAAGAGAATTTCAGAAAGAAAGAAAAGAAAATATCCAAAGGATTGGGGGGAAGAATGGAGGGAAACAAATACAATTAGACAAAGTTTTAGAAAGAAAACAGTTATTTCAGTTAGTTTATTTTCTCTCATGCATATTTTTTAAATGGGAAATATGTTCTACTATTTTAACTTTAAAAAAAATCTGCCTTCACTACTAAAGCAAGGGACTTAATACATGGTAAAGATAAATATTCAGTAGCTAAAATCTTGATAGCCAAAGGAGACTGTGCTACTGGGCTGTCACTCCATGGAGTCTGTGGACTTCTGAAGCAGGAGAGTACTAAGAGAACAAATATTTGTTTTCTTTCAAAGACAATCCAGCATGAAGCAGCATCACTTTCAGGATTGCCTATTATCTTATCAAGGCAACTAGTTGTTAGTTTGGTCAGAGTGAATATCCAGCTTCTATGATGCTAAATGAGAGAATGGAATGACTTCTGTTCCCCTACCAGCACCTTCATGCCACGTACCTCCAAAGCTCACCTCCAGCCCAAATGTTTTTCTTTACGCCTTTTACTTTTGAGTTCTTAAAGCGTGTTATTACTATTATTTATTTTTAGTGTTGCAATCTCCAGCAGTCCTTATTTTCACTCAAAATTACAATACAGGGGACTATGGCCAATGCTATGCAGATGGCCAAATAGATAATAAAGACTCAGTTCATGAATAATATCCACTCAGAAAGAGGACAAAAGCAACAGGAAAAAAGAGCCCAAATTGGACAAAATGTGCATGCTATATTTAAAAAAAACACACGCGATCATTGTCAGAGATCATTAAGGGTGCCCTGTAGTTTTAATTATATGCCAGTGGCACCAATCTGATGTGACTGTTTGCTCTTATAGTCAATAAAAAAAGTCATAACTGCCATCAAATTTAAATTTAATTTATTTTCTACACAGCCTTTTCTGTTTTCCTTGTTTTTTTTTCTTTTATAACATTAACACTTTTTTTGTTAAAAAATGTGTGAAAGATTAATTTGTAGAATGAGGGTGCACAGCACAGGACAGATGGAGGGGGTGGGACATGACAGTTTTCGTCTGTGGCATCATTTTGTTGTTGCTATTGCAAGGGAGCAAAATAAAGCTACTGCTACCGCAATCATTTCTTTTGGGGCCCCTCAGATAAGGTGTGTGGCTTTTGCCTCGTGCTGGCCCTGCTGTCTGGGGACACAGCCACCCTCTACCCTCCACAGCCAGCGGCTTATGAACAGTGTTCATAGCCCGAGAACACTTTCATTGTAAAATTGCATTTCTATAGAATGCCACCCGACTTTTGTATAAAGCAGAATGAAACACACTTTTTCTTAGTAAGCTGACTGTGTTGAAATGAATTAATGATCTATCCTCTCTGAGATCCCGTAATGTAAACCCGAACACATGAAACTCTAGAGGCAGAAAAGAATTAATTTTTTTTTTTTTTTTTTGGCACAGGACAAAAATTCTCACATTCTCACATTCAAGGGGATTTTTTTTTTAAATTTATCAGAAATGACGACGTGCAAGTTTCAGTTTTTTGCCTTGGAACGGCCCTAATTTACACATAAGTATTGTAGGAGTTTGCTATTGTAAAGGTTCTTAGTGAAGAATAAAGCAATTACCACAGAAAATCACTGTCATATGGCACACACAGACATTCTGAGAAAAAGTAAAACTTTGAGAAGAAGGAAAAGGGGAATTCAGGACAGCATGTGGGAGGGAAGATGGGAGTGCTTTTTATGCACAAAGAGATCCATTAACAATATCTTTATCAGTTTCCTTCTTCCTTGTTAACTGAATCAACTTCCAGTGCCCAGAATATGCGAACGTGATTGCAAATAAATGACTAGGGTGGCCAGAGGATGAGTGAGTGCACATGAAAATGGTTGGTGGTTAATTCATGGCAAGACACGATTCGCCTGGAAAAAAAAAAAAAAGCAAAAAACCTTTGCCTCAAACTAGTGCATCTATCATAGTGAGGCAAGGTGGTCCACCATAGTGTGTCACGAACCCCCCACAATTCTTAATTCTTCTGCAGTCATGAGGCTGCCTCAGTCTGGAGATCAGTGGGTTCTTGTGGATAGAGTATTTGGTATTCCAGTCATTTTATACGATCACGTTATTTTCCTAATTAGACTGTAGGCTTTCCCAGGGAGGGCCTGTGTCTCCGAGCAGAGCACACAGTATAAAGCGGTGCTGCCCTAAGTGCGTCGTTGGTAAACCGGCTCTATGGGGACCCTGGATGGCGATCATCGGGGGCCATGCTGAAGGCAGCAGGGCACGGTGATTCGAATCATGGGCTTCGGGGCAGGCCATCTGCAGTTGGCGTCAGGCTGCCCCTAGCTATGTAACTGTGTTTTAATTTATACAAGCCTTAGTTTCCACTTCTGTCAAAACAGGGATGACAATAATAGCGTGCACTTTAATTATAGGATTAGTGGGAAATTAAGAGATAGTCCTTTGTAAAGCATTTAGACAGTGTCCAATATAAAGCAGTTAACCCTAGTTTTCTAGAGGTCACTTTTTGGATGCTTCTAACACCTGATCACTGAGGGTACTCAAAATCCTAAATCTTTGGTATGAAACATTCCTTATTCTGTTATATTAGGGGGGTAGCATGGACAAATACAATGTTGGAATGTACCTGGATAGGTGAGTGGGGAATGAGGGAGAAAGACAGATACAATTTTAACACCAAATAATATTATATGGGGGTGGGAGGTTGTTCTTGATGTCATAGAAAATAGGGAGGAAGTGTGGTGTATATATTATGTGCCTTTAAAATAGAATACACAGGAAACATGATAAAGAAAGGTATCTACCACACATCCAATGTAAAGAGAGTTATCTGTTTTATGTTTATTCTACCAGAATGTCTCCACAATTCTATAAAGTAGTAGGTGCTATAGAAATGGAAGGTATAGCAAGTTCTTGTCATTCACTCAAACACATGCACTGACATAAACAGACTCAGAATAGGGAATGTCTATCCCTAAATCCAACATGACAAGCACGAGACTTGTGCTTATATTGAAACAATAGCAGAGCATGATATACTGACGCATGTAATTACTTACGGCCATGAATCACTTAATGACAGGTATACGTTGCTAAGAAATGCATCGTTAGGCAGCTTTCGTGTGAACATCACAGACGGCACTCCACAAACCTAGAGGCTGTGGCCTACTACACACCTAGGCCTTGAGGTGTAGCCCATTGCTCTTAGGCTACAAGCATGTTACTATGCTGAGTAGTATAAGCAGTTGTAACACAATGGCAAGTATCTGTATGTCTCCACATAGAAAAAGTACAGTAAAAATGAGGTATAAAAGATTTAAGATGGTACACCAGGATAGGATATGTACCATGAATGGAGCTTGCAGGACCAGAAGTTGCTCTGGGTGAATCAATGAGTGAGCGGAGTCAATGCGAAGGCCTAGAACATTACTGTCCACTACTGAAGACTTTATATAAACAGTGTACACTTAGGCTACACTCTATTAAAAAATACTTTTTCTAAAAAATTAGCTGGGTGTGGTGGCGGCGCATGCCTGTAATTCCAGCTACTTGGGAGGCTGAAGCAGGAGAATCACTTGAACCCAGGAGGCAGAGGTTGCAGTGAACCGAGATCACACCATTGTACTCCAGCCTGGGCAACAAGAGCGAAACTCTGCCTCACCAAAAAAAAAAAAAAAAAAAATTTCTTCACTAGTAAATTAACCTTAGCTTACTGTCATCTTTTTGGTAAACTTTTCAATTTTTCTAAACTTTTTGCCTCTTTTGGGATGACACTTAGCTTAAAACACAAACATATGTATTGTACAGCTGTACAAAAATATTTCTATCCTCATTCTATAAGCTTTTTTCTGTTTTCAAAATTTGTTTTTTACTTTTTAAACTTTTTTGTTAAACACTGAGACACAAAGACACACATCCACGCCACCATCTTTCAGCTCCTCACCTTGTCCCACTGGAAGGTCTTCACGGGCAGGAACATACATGGAGCTGTCATCTCCTGTGATAACAATGTCTTCTTCCAACAGAGGCTGGAGAGGGTGTGGAGAAACAGGAACATTTTTACACTGTTGGTGGGAGTGTAAATTAGTTCAACCGTTGTGGAAGACAGTGTAGTGATTCCTCAAGGACCTAGAAATAGAAATTCCATTTGACTCCAGCAATTCCATTACTGGGTATATATCCAAAGGATTATAAATCATTCTATTATAAGGACACATGCACACATATGTTCATTGCGGCACTGTTCACCATAGCAAAGACCTGGAACCAACCCAAATACCCATCGATGATAGACTGCACAAGGAAAATGTGGTACATATACACCATGGAATACTATGCAGCCATAAAAAACGATGAGTTTGTATCCTTTGTAGGGACATGGATGAATCTGGAAACCATCATTCTCAGTAAACTGACACAAGAACAGAAAATCAAACACCGCATGTTCTCACTCATAGGCAGGTGTTGAACAGTGAGAACACATGGACACAGGGAGGGGAGCATCTCACCCTGGGGTCTGTTGAGGGGGGCTAGGAGAGGGACAGTGGGGGTGGGGTGTTGGGGAGGGATAACATGGGGAGAAATGCCAGATATAGGTAATGGGCTGATGGAGGCAGCAAACCACATTGCCATGTATGTACCTATGCAAGAATCCTGCATGATCTGCATCATGTACCCCAGAACCTAAAGTATAATTAAAAAAAAAAAAAAAACAAGGTCTTCTGGAACACCTCCTGAAGGGCTGGCCTGAGGCTGTTTTACAGTTAACTTTTTTTTAGTAAGTAGAAGGAGCACATACTAAAATATAATGATAAAAAGTATAGTATAGTAAAAACATAAATCAATGACATCGTTTAGTATCATTATCAAGTATTATTTATTGTACATAATTGCATGTGCTGGACTTTCATACAACTGATGGCACAGGTAGGTTTGTTCATGCATTGCACACACTGTAAACATGTGTAATGCATTGTGCTATCATATTACAAAGGTTATGTCACCAAGTGATAGGAACTTTTCAGCTTATAATCCTATGGGACCATCATATTTGCAGTTCACTGGTCACCAAAACGTCATTACATGGCATATGACTGTATTTCCATGCATGCTGATATACAAAATGTAAAGTATCCTTCTGTTTCTTTTGCCATCAGATGGAAGTTATGTTTATACCCAAAACACTGGAGAATAGTT
Organism: Cacajao melanocephalus; assembly: GCA_963573385.1. Classification (NCBI taxonomy): domain Eukaryota; kingdom Metazoa; phylum Chordata; class Mammalia; order Primates; family Pitheciidae; genus Cacajao; species Cacajao melanocephalus. Next base: position 23,584 of record CAUYLG010062084.1, read on the forward strand.
ACTTCACTGACTACATAGGAATTCTGATGGGCTAAGACTAGGGTGAAAATGGCAAGCTATATACGTTACATATTTTTAAGTATAAATTAAAAAGTCTATATGTGAACACAGGTGTGTGTCTAAATTGCACTTTGTATAAGCCAATTTTTCCCTCACAGTAAGAAGCCTGCAGTTATTAACTGTAGTAAAGTCTTCTGGTCCCCTACCCCAATAGCTGTTCTCCCCCTCTTCTTTAGTGACAAAACTCTCAAGTACATGACTACCCCCAAGTAAAAACTACATTTCCCAGCTTTCTTTGCAGCTAGATATCTTCCTATGACAAACTCTGGACAATGAGATGCACGTGGAAGTGTTTTGTGCAGTTTACAGGAAGCCTCCTTAAAAGATTGTGAATATGCCTTTGGACCCTTTCTTCTTGGTTGCTTTCCACCGTCTGGAATATGGATGTGATGGCTGAAGCTTGGGCGGACATAATGGACCACAAGGATGACAGCCACATTATAAGGAGGCTGGAGAGGAGGGCTGGAGGAAGCTTCTTCATTTAATGACTTCCTAAAGTTACCATCCCAGCCCAGGACTGCATACTTCCCAACTTTGTTTCTATAAGAAATAAATCAATGTTGGTGGATATATAAATTGGTGCAGACATTATGGAAAACTATATGGGAGAGTTCCTTAAAAAATTAAAATAAAACTAACATATGATCTAGCACTCCCATTCCTGGGTATACATCTAAAGGAAGTGAAGTTAGTATGTTGAAGAGGTATCTGCACTCGAATGTTCATTTCAGCACTGTTCACAATAGTCAAGGTATAAATCAACCTAAGTGTCCATCGATGGATAAAGAAAACACGGTACATATACAGCAGAATACTATTCAACCTTTAAAAGGGACATCCTGTCATCGGTGACATGGATGAACCTAAAGGCTGTCATGCTAAGTGAAAAAAGATAGGCAGAGAAAGACAGACACTGAATGATCTCACTTATATGTGGAATCTAAAAAGTTGAACTCATAGAAGCAGAGAATGGAATGGTAGCTACCAGGGGTGAGAAGAATCAGGAGATGTTGATCAAAGGGCAGAATTTCTGAGGATAGAATAGCCTAATGTGTGCTGGTTGGGTGGTAGAAGAATGTGGGACCCTCTGTTCCATGCAGTCATTCGGAGACTAATCTTTTTCTATTTTGGCCATCAGAGACTCCAATCATCTTCCATATATGGCCTCCTAGGTCCCCACAGAATAGAAATAGATACCGCATAGCATTATACGGAAGATTTAACATGGTCCTTGCCTAGGGTGGCATTTGACACTTCTACCAACATTCTGTTGGCCAGAACTCTGTCATATGGCCCAAAATTAACTGCAAGAGAATCTGGGAAATGTAGGCTAGCTGTATTCCCAGAAAGAAGAAATGAGAGCACTAGCCTTCTCTTATCTAGTGAATAAACAGAAAATAGAGTTTCCAATATCCCCGTTTTAAATTTATTTTCTAAAGGCCCACTTAACAAGGGCTACACGCTCAAGGATTTAACTCACTATGTCACAAATGTGCCGTCTTACATTATCTTTTTTTTCTGTTTTTGAGACGGAGTCTCACTCTGGCACCAGGCTGGGGGGCAATGGCACGATCTCGGCTCACTGCAACCTCCACCTCCCGGGTTCCAATGATTCCCCTGCCTCAGTCTCCCAAGTAGCTGGGACTATAGGCACATACCAAAACTAACTAAAAATTAGCACATACCTGGCTAATTTTTTTTTTTATTTTATTTTAGTAGAGACAGGGTTTCACCACGTTGGCCAGGATGGTCTTGATCTCCTGACCTTGTGATCCACCCACCTCAGCCTCCCAAAGTGCTGGGATTACAGGCATGAGCCACTGAGGCCGTCTAGTCATCTTAATATTGAAGCATCTAAGACTGAAACATTTCTAATAATGGAAGATGAGCTCTCCAAAATGGTGTGGCTTTCATCTCAAGCCCTGGCCAGCTGTTCTTCTTCTACCTACTGTTGCTCTTCCTCCTTGTTTCTGTGCTTTTCCCATGATGAGGGATAATTTTTGAATATCTATAGAGGACATTAAGAAAAGCTTCCATAGGGCTTTATATTGTTAAAAATGAGGCAGTGCATGGTGGCTCATGCTTGTAATCCCAGCACTTTGGGAGGCCGAGACAGGAAGATCACTTGAGGATAGGAGTTTGAGACCAGCCTGGGCAACATAGCAAGACCCCATCTCTACAAAAAATTTTTAAAAAATTCATTAGCCGGGCACGGTGGTGCACACCTGAGGTCCCAGCTACTTGGGAGGCTGAGGTGGGAGGATCACTTGACCCTGGGAGATAGAGGCTACAGTAAGCCCTGATTGCATCACTGCACTCCAGCCTGGGAGACAGAGCAAGACCCTGTCTCAAAAAAAAAAAAAAATTCACTTAACTGGTAGTCTGGGAGCATATTGCTGGAGACAACAATAGGTCACTGAGGCAGGTAGAGCCTTTCATTTCCTTTTATCCCACTGTTGTATATTTTATAGGCTATTGTTATTATAAGCTACCTGAAACTTGTGCAAAGTAAGATCATTTAGGGTATTTTTTAACAGGGTTAGACACTCCAAAAACAGACAGACAGACAGATATGTAGACAGAATTCTATTTTCCTCCAAAAATCAATCATGATGGTTTTATTGAACCAATGTTTCCCACAAATTCTGGACAATTACCAAAGACAATCCATTTCAGGAAACATGATTGAGATAAAAATAATAGATGCAAAAGCAATAATGTTTAAAATTACATTTTGGCTTAATAATGAGTTTGTGGCCCGCATCGTAAGGCGACTTATTATCCATCACATTTTATCATGAGACTCTTTCTTGCATTTTTATAAAAATTTTACAGCCTCTATTTTCAGAACCATCCAGAAGATGCTGTTACTGTTCACTGTTATTTCCTTTGATGGTTTGATTTTTGAAATTCAGTTCTTTTTCAGAGTTTTGAGGCATATGATAGGCAGACGGTAAATTATAGGAGATTTGTCTATTTCCGAGGGGGAAAGTGAAGCAAGATTCAATGCTTTGGTTGTTCACTGGAAACACAAAAATGAATTTAAAATTTTTATATTAACTAAAATCTGAAGTATTGATGTTTATTTAGGTTAAAAGAGGAAATTGTACAAAAATGCTTTTCTAAAACCAGGAAACAATTTTAAGTTAAATATGAAAAGACTTTTGATTCGTTTTCTGTGTGTTTCAAGGAAGCCCCATTTGGGGGTTATTGGGTTTAGGATTACTGGGGTCACAAGTCTAACAATCCTGGTACATAGCAGGCACTGAAATAGGTTTTGAACCATGAATGTGAATGACCACGACCCCACAGGCCTGGGAGAAGAAGACCATGAAGAGGGAGACTTGAAGTGGGGGGGGGGGGTGGTCTTCATTTTTAGTGAGGAATGAGAGGTTGCCTGAGACTGCCTAGCCCTGCAACCTACAGGAAATTCAAGCATCTCTAAAGAGATGTAGAGAACAAAGTTTCTAAGATGTAATGGTACCATTATTCCATGCTCGTCTACCATAAGGAAATCACGAAGCATGTGCTTGGTGTTTGTGGCTTAGGGAAGAGGAGGGGTTGTTCAGCTGCCTGACCCTGGCTCTGAGCTGAAACCATCAGGAATTCTTCAGCCCTCCTGTGCCCTCTGGTATGGAGCCAGAACTAGACTAATCCCTTCTTTCCCCCAAATCTTCCTCGATGTATCCAGGCTTGTAGAACTGATTATGGGCCTCGGTCACTAATTCACAACCTTTAATGCTCATCAGAATCACCTGGGGTCTTTTCCCCACAATACTGGTACCAGGGTCCCACCTCAGACTTACTGAATCCAAATCTCCAAGGGTAGGGTCTTGGCATGGGACCTGAGGATATGTGCCTTTCAAAGCCTCCCTCTTGAAGCCGTTACTCGTCAAAGATCAAGAAACCCTGGCCTGGCTCACCTCGGCAGTTGCACGAAGCATACTGTTACCTGGGACTTTGAATGCAGTTGTCACAGACTTTGGTCACCAGCTTGATCTGAGAAGACTAAATTCACGTCCTCAATCAGCAGTGACTGCGTGATCATGAGTGAAATGCTTAACCTCACCGCAGTCTCTGTCCCCACCCCTAAGAGGCAGGGACTAGTGTGGTATCTTTATAATGTGCCACTGTCTTAAACAACTTACCCAGCTCCTAACCATCTGGACTGAGTTTCTGTGAACATATGAACACTCAAAAAAAAAAAAATTGAATAAGTGCAGGTGGACTATTAACAACGACAAAAGCTGGACACTCATTTACGCCATTAAAAGAATTAATGCATTTCGTGGTGAGTAAGTGGCTAGAGTATGATTAAATATACTTAATATTTTTTCTTTAGAAAACCCAGAAAGTAGATCATTTCCAGTTCAGAACAACCTGGTCCATAACCACAGATCCTTTCAAACACGACGCCAGTCAATGTCAAAATACTGGATCACAGTTATGAGACTATCAAGTAACTCAACAATGAGATTAGCATTTTTCAGGTTCCTCTATTATTGCCAGTGCACAAACTATAGACAAAAAGGGGGGGAAAAGACTACTTGGGATGAACGTTGTATGGAGTTTTTTATTTAGCCTGCTGTCTTTTTGAAACACCGATTTTCATCTATTCTGAGTCTTTTGATATAGATCAGTTACACTTGAATGAGTCGTCTTTTCGTCTAGTTTCCCTTATCCTAATAACAAGAATGGAGTGTGCCTTTTTCCCCTTCAGAAGTTTATAAATAGTCCTTATAAAACTGCCCATTACCTTTTTATACATACTAAGCTAATTGTTGAAAAATTACACCTCCTCACAGCCCCAGGCCTTTCTACATCTAAATGAAACTCTTTGCACTTAAATGTATATGGCAGGAAAAATCAGCAAATGCTAATGTTCAAACCCCAAGGGGGCAGCCTGCTCACAGATGAAAATATGACCATGCACATACACAGTTTTTGTTGCATGTCACCAGGCCTCAAGGAGAAAACCAACCCCTGCATAAAAGATTTCACAGGGATAAGTAAAATAACCCAGTGCTCGGGTATACCCAGATTCAGATGTAAACTCAAAAAAGTCCATAGAAACCCTGACACTGTCTCAAACCACAGCATAAGAGTAACGGTGCATAAACCACAGCACATTTTTGTTAAATTCACATTTACTTAATAATACATATCACCAACTTTGCAGTCAGATGTCGAGGCAAAACAGGCTATTTTTAGAAGTCTGGTCAAGGACCATTTGCCCATTCATAATAGCATGTTCTAAGAAGTCCAAAGCCAAGATATTAAGATAGCCCATCATCTGGGCAGTGGCTGCAGGGCCAAACCGCCTCACAAGGGGAGTGCCATCCACCACCCAGGGAACCAAAGGAGAGACCATGTGTGGTTAACACAGGCCCATTGCTATTATGATAAAAATAGCCAGGAGCATAACCGCTGATGGCGATCAGGGCATTTGATATTCAAAGCATGGCTTATTGGTTGGTTTGGCTAAAGATCTAGCCAAGGGATCTAACAGACAAAATTTATCTGAAACCAATTTGTTTCTTAGGAAAGAGAGTCAGGTAAGAGACCAACTATTGCAGCAATTTCAGCCGACCCTGAAATGCACCTTGCTTGGTTCCCACTGCTTTGCTAACCGTTTCCTGACTGCTACCAACGCTGCAGAACAATAGCTTTCATTCCATCAAGATGAATTGCAGCAAATCAGAAGTGATTTGGGGTGTACAGAATGCCTTGTTGATGTGATAAACCTCGCATGGTCTGGGAAAGAAGAGCAGTAAGAAATGCCTTGGGAAGCTAAGGATACAGAATACCTTATTCATTCATTTAGTTGTTAAGGCTTTGTTGAGCCTTTTTCACATGCCACTTACTGTGGCAGGTATGAGGGGCACCGAGACACACAGAACACCACCCTGCCTTCTAGCACTTCCATGCATGCTGCCATCTATGAATAACAATATTGCAAACAAATACGCCACTCTCACTACAGTCCCTTGAGTTTACCCTAAGAGAAAGGGGCTGGAACCTATTCATTTCTGCATAAATGATTCTCTTTCTGTCCAGTGTGACAGTGTTGCTCACCCCACTTTCCCTTAGGTGGAGCCTTGGGACTAATTCTGTCTGATGGACTGTGGACCCGTGAATCCTACAGGTCAAAATAGAAGAAGCAGAGCCCAGCGCTCCCGCTGTCTCATCCCTTGCCAAGGCAGCCAAGGAAACCTCCTGCCAAGACGGCAGAGCTGCACGCGTTACAGCATGAAGGGTGGATGCCTGGGAGGGTCACCCAGCCTGCAGCGGACCTCGTGAGGGAGAAAAGGCATTAAGTCATTGAGATGTGGAGGTGGTTTTGTTTGTTTGTTACTGCAGTATAGTACCTGTTTAATACCATTAATAAATGTCTGTTTTGCCTGGGACTTTTAGAGAAGACAAGAAATCACAGACTCTGTAGAGATGAAGAGGCTTTATGGATTAATAGACTTACCCAGTGCAGATAAATCTCCCAGTGGAAAGAGATCAACGTCTCCTGCCGTGCTTTTTCCTCTCAATCAGTGTGGCTGTCCCAGCGGCTCTTCCCAAGGCTCTAAGGTGTCGGAGCTGCTGCCTCCCTCAAGCCTGACTTCTCAGGACACCCCGATGCCTTCAGACAGTCCAGCCCCAGGGTGTCCATATCTCTTTTCTTCCCAGTTTAGTAGAGGCAAGATCGGGGTTTTCCAAGTGAAACTTCATTAGTAAGAAATGAAGATAAAGTAAGTACAAATGTATAGAAACAGATGGATTTGCTGAGTATAGATTTCTAATCAAAATGTATTTGATCCTCCTTTTCCATAACACTGGGGAGATATGTTTTGGTCCTTGCATCCTGAATGCATTCAGTTAAAACATATCTTAAACAGAAAGGGGGGATCTGAGACACCTCATGACTTGGCCAGATACTGGCTTTGCTTATCTCCTATTATGACAACATAAGAGACACCGTCTTTTCTGTGAAACCACCGTATTCCCTCTGAACAATGCAACTCTTCAATAGCAATATTCTCCTTAACTATCAATTTGTGATGTTAGAGCACTTTGTATGTTCCAAGTAATAGCTATGGCATTGTGAACGATCATCGTCATTGCTGTACTTTAAGCCTATTCGTGCACAGAAGAAAGGAAGTTCTTTATAATGTAAATGATTCCCAAGTTCTAGAAATTCCGTTTATCCTTATAAATATTACTCAATTTCAAATTATTCTATTAAAATATATCAATGTTAGGACAACAAGCTTTTACTTGTCGATTCTTTAAAAATAAAGAGTTTATATTGAATCTTATTTTGAGGTAGAAGAAAGTGGCCACAGATGGAAAGTTAATGCTTTCAAGACACAGTTTAACTCTCTGGAAGAAGTAAATCATATTTATTTTCTGGTTCAAAAAAAAAAATAAAAGTAACTTTCTTCTTACGTGTACCTTTTTTTTCCTTTTTATTTATTTATTTTTTTGAGAAAGAGTCTCACTCCATTGCCCAGGCTGGAGTTCATTGTCACGATCTGGGCTCACTGCAACCTCTACCTCCCAGGTTCAAGTGATTCTCGTGCCTCAGCCTCCTGAGTAGCAGGGATTACAGGCGTGGCCGCCACACCTGGCTAATTTTTGTATTTTTAGTAGAGGTGGGGTTTTGCCATGTTGGCCAGGCAGGTCTTGAACTTCTGGCTTCAAGTGGTCCACCTGCCTCACCCTCCCAAAGTGCCAGGATTACAGGTGCCACCGTGCCTGGCCATGAGTATCATTTTTTTTAACCTTCTGTAAACCCACTGTTTCATAGGGGAGTGTGGTATAGGGATTAAGAGCACAGACTCTGAAGTCAGATTCATGGATTTTAATTCCTCCTCCACACTTAACTACCTACATGAGCAAGCTTCTCAACCCTCCTGGGCATTATCTAACCTAAAAAATGAAGATTATTACTGTCCCTATCTTAAAGAAGTACCTGACATAGTGCATGTAATCAAAGTGCTTGTTACATAAAAATGAATTGCCAGGTGCAGTGATGCATGCCCGTAGTCCCTGCTGCTCTCAATCTCTTGAACCCAGGAGTTCAAGCCTGCGGTGTGCTATAAATCTGACTATCAATAGCCACTGCTTTCCAGCCTGGGCAACATAGCGAGACCCCGTCTCTTAAAAAAAGGAAAAGATTTCATGAACTACCTGGGAAGTCAAACACTAAGAATGCCAATTCTTGATTCTCCATAGTACTCCATGGTAGAATGCAGAGAAGAAAACATTCCCACGCTGACCTCTGTAAGAGCCACCAAAAAGCAATGGTACAGGCTGTTTAGGAAACTCGCTCTCAGAGCCTTTGGCTAACTGCATGACAGCAAATAATTCCCTCAAATATGCCAAACTTGGACTAAAGATTTTCTAGGACCAGCAGGATCTATTGGGGCACTGCTAGTGGGAATAAAGCTCACACAGGCACCCCCAGCTCAGCTGAGCACTGGCCGAGCCCTGGTGTTGGTAGTGCACCCACATTTGCACCTCTGTATTGGGGAATCCACGAGCTCTGACACCCAAAGAGATTTGTTTGTTTGTTTTTGTAAGTGAAGAACAAACTCATTTGTCGTCGAAACTTGTACTGAACTGAGATGAGGTTATGTGCAGTCTTTATTGATTTCACTGAGTGAATCTTCATATGTTTCACTCCAGAAACATTGCTGAGTTTGCTTAGGAGTGCTGCCCCAAGCATTCCTAGGATGTCATGTTATATGACTTATGCACCATGTTACCTTTCTAAAATCTGCAGCGTCCTGAATTCCAAATTCCATCTGGCCGTAAGCATTTCAGATGAGGGACTATGGACCCATACCTTCTTACATCTGATGCTTTCTGCTTGGAAATGGGGAGGTCACTGACAGCTCCATGCTGTCTCCAATACTGGAATGTGAGCTTCATGGATTCTTCTTCTCTTGCCACCTCAAGGCCAGAAGGTGGAAAAAAACATAGAGCCTCCAATGAGAGAGAGAGAAAGCGCGCGCGTGAGAGAGAGAGAGAGAGAGTGAGAGAGAGGAGAGGGAGAGAGAGAGAGAGTCTTTGACAAAATATTACACTAGGGCCAGGGAGTCTTTTCTCCTGAAACTACTGTTGTGTGAGTGTGAGGCTTGCTATAAAAATGTCTAACAGGTGTTTGGTTGGGAACTGAGATACAGAAGGCATGGGTGAGCAAACCCTAGAGTCTTAGCAACAACAGTATTCCCTCCCTCAATAATCCGTGGGTTGAGAGTTAGCCCTAAAGATTAAGAGGGTGTCCAGGGATGAGTGTAAGAACATCAGCTCTACACAGGAGGTGCGTAGACCATAAACTGCCCTAACAGAAAGGCTCTGCTGCCGCCCATACTATGTTTACGTTTGCATTTGATCACTAAGTTCTTCCGCAATCTCGTCCACCTAGCTTATTCAAAGCATCCCAGAAGGCAGCCAATAACAGTTAAAGTGATGGGCAGGCAATTCCTCCCACTCATCACAGGGGCGTGGACCCTGCTGTTGCTGATCTTTCTTACAGATCAGGCCAAGTGCCTTCTAAACTTGTTACCTATAAACTTAACAACTCCTAAAAAATGATGCCACGTGGATGCCTGCAGGGGCACTGCTACCTCTTGAAACTTAGATGATTTTGGCTCAGAGCTCTAAATCCTCACCCTGTAGAAGTTAAAACCCCTCCCCAAGGAACGTATGAATTCCTGGTATAGAAAATCATCTTTCTTATGATAACCTCTTCCTGCAAGTGTTGTCACTGGACTGTACCAGAGACCCATATGTGAAAGTTAACTTCTGCTCCCAGAAAATGCACTCACAAAGAGCAGATTAAGTATGGAATAGACGTATGTAAAGATCTGGAGGGAGGCAAAGAGGATGTTTACATTGCTATGACTCAAAACAAGCTCAAACTAAATATTAGACATGACAGTGCTTTAAAAGTAAAATCATCCACTCTGTTATAGGGTATGTTTAACTCTTCCTTTTTACTAATAGCTGTAACCCAGCACCATCCAACAGAAAAACAATCTACATATGCAATTTAATATTTCCTGGTAGGGGTATTAAAAATTAATTTATTGATTTTAACCTATCTTATTTTATCCAATATTGGGAATTTGAATTTCAACATGCAATCAATATTTAAAAGTATTAATGATTTTTAAGCATTCTTTTATTCATAATGTCTTTCAACACAGTGTATATTTGATACATACTGAGCTGATTTCAAGAGCTCAGTCACCAACTGTGGCTCATGGCTGCCTTCGTGTTCTCTCCACCCAGCCTCCCTTCCCGAGTCCTTCCTCACCACACTCACAAATAGTCCCAGGAAACTCCAATTTCCTCTCGATTTTACAAGCCCCTCCCCAGTGTCTGCGCCTGGATCCCAGGCCTATTTCTGCTTAGTCAATTTCTTTTTTAAAGAGCCATTTTCCTTAGAAGCGAGTTAGACTTTGAAGAGCAATTTCTTTTCTTCTCTTACAGTAGAAACTGTTATTATCATCTCCATCTCAATCCCACAGAGGGAAACTTGACCCCAAAGTTAAAGACATCGCAGATAACACGGTAAGACCGTGGCAAATGCCAGGCGAGCCCACAGGTCCTCTGGGGTTCCCTTTCGGCTCCAAAAGGTTGAAGGTGCGGGGCCCAGAGCTGCAGGCTGGCTGAGTTGTTCCCCTGATCTCCTCTCTGCGTCCATCATGAGGCAGTGACGTGTTCCAAAGTCCCAGGCTCAGCTGGACCTTTGCTCTTTCCTCTCCCTACGCTCTCTCTGGCGACGAAATCTTTACCTCAACCTTCATTCCCATACCTCCAGCTGCCTACTAGACACTCTCAAAATATACATGAAAAACAGAATTCACAGGCCCCCCTCCCCCCGCTGTCCTGTGTACACACCCCAGCTCTTTGCAGGACGTGGTCTCTGTCAGCCTAGAACCCAGGTCACTGTGGCCCTGCACCTCTTTCGTGCTCTACAACCTATGGACCGCAATTTTATAAGTGTGATTTCGAGACTTTTAAGTGGTAAGTTGAATGTTATGAGATAATTTTACTAACTTTTAAACACTATTAGAATACGTGACAGAACTTGAGAGTCACAATATTCTTAACTCCCAATTTAACCAGATGTATAAAACTTTAAAATTGTCGGAAGGTTTTGCTTGTTAGGGTTATTAATGTAAGCCAGATCAGATATTTGAGTTGCTTAGAAAGCAAATTAAGTGTATTAAGTTTATCGCTGCAGCTTAAAATGCTTAAAGGAAACTAATAATTAACATAAATGGCACTAACAGTTTAAGGGGAATTTAGTCCTTTCAACTCAAGCCAGTGGAAAACGACTCAAAGGGCTGGGCGAGGTGGCTCACGTCTGCAATCCCAGTGCTTCAGAAGGCTGATGGGGGAGGATCCCTCGAGGCCGGGAGTCTGAAGTTACCGTGGGCTGTGATTGCGCCACTGCACTAAGTAACAGAGGCAGGAGAATTTGCCTGGGGCCAGGTGTTGGAGACCAGCTTGGCTAACACAATGAAACTCCGTCTCTCCAAAAAAAAAAAAGGATTTAGGAAACTGGGCTTTTACATTTGTCATTCTAATAAACTAAATATTACGCTAAAGCCCCAGGTCTGTTGTGCCCCCTGAAGACGTGAGGAGGTGACTCCTTAACACTTTAAGCGACCGTGAGGTCCACAGTTGGGCTGCTTTGCTACCGAGTTTGTCAAAGAAAACCACAGTCAGGTCATTTTCCAGTGGGAATGATGGCTTAGTGGTGCCACAGCAGGCAAGGAGAGGGGCCGACAGGGCAGGGAGGATGGGCGAAGCAGAGAAGGCCAGCCACCCATCAACCTTGAGGGAGGCTGAAGCCCCTGAAAACAGAAGAGCCCTTTGCACACATGCTCCAGCTTGGTGCTATTCTCAGAGCCCTTTTGAAGGCACCTTCTCATCTGCTCTCAAGTGCATTCATTATCCCAATTGTTCAGACACGGCAGCTGACACTCCGTGAGGGTTGGTGACACGTTCAAGTTCCAGGCCTACAGGAGCAGAACCTGAGGTGGCCTCTGTGCCTCCTGGCTCCTGGTTTTCAGGTTGTCATCACCACACTCCACCGTCCAGAGAAATCAAACTGTCATGGAGAAGGAGAGGGGTCCTATGGAGCAGATCAGTCAAATCGGCAAGCACGTATGATGGGATTGTCTTGAGATAAGGCTGAAAAACACTTGCCACGGTTTTCATGCTTCTGTACGGTGTGACTATTGTCTCTCTCAGTGGACTCCATTTTAATGACACAGCACTGTCCCCAGCAGGAGACTGTCTGGTGAATGCAAGTGGGGCCAGCAGTATTTAAATCACATTCAACACTGTAGGCACTCTAAGATGGAAGGAGAATTCCCTAATTAAAGTTTTGTTAGACAGCTGTCTGAACTGTTATTAATTTCATCGAAACAGGGCTTCCTTATAGTGTTTCAGGGGTACCATCTTCAAAATTAAAAATCCGCTTTGGAGGAGAATGGGGGGAGGGGGACACAGCACAAAATAAAGGATATTTCACAGATGCTTTAATAAAATAAGAGGCAGAAAAGAAAATAAGGTAGTTAGCCCATGTCTATTTTTGTTTGTTTCAAACCCATTACAGTTAGGAGACAAAAAAAAAAGATCAATATATTGGACCCATTCTCAGTTGTCATTTTAGTCATCAAGCCATGTCTATCACTTCTCTTTGATAATAGCCAAACACAAAAATTGGGACAAGAATGAAGAATTGCTATAGTTCTAGAAAACCTAGTTATTCCTCTTCCTTAGAGCTAATTTTTGCCACTTATTTGAGCTATAAAAACAATAATGCCGTATGTAGGGTTGTTAGATTTAGCAAACAAAGTACAGGACACTCAGTGTCTTAGTCTGTTTTGTGTCGCTATAAAGGCACACCTGAGACTGAGTGCTTTAGGCAGGAAAGAAAGGGTAGCTTCAGCTCATGATCCTGATGGCTGAAAAGTTCAAGACTGGACAGCTGTATTTGGTGAGGGCCCCAGGCTGCTTCATGATGGAAGGCGAAGAGGAGCTAGAGTGTGCAGAGACTGTATGGTAAGACAGGAAGCAAGTGAGAGTGGGAGGTATTAGGCTTTTCTTTTTTTTTGAGACCTCTGTCACCCAGGCTGGAGTAGTGGCGTGATCTAGGCTCACTGCAACCCCTGCCTCCTGTGTTTAAGCGATTCTCCTGTCAGCCTCCCAAGTAGCTGGAATTACAGGCATGCACCACCACGCCCAGCTAATTTTTGTGTTTTTAGTAGAGACAGGGTTTCACCATGTTGGCCAGTCTGGTCTCGAACTTTTGACCTCAGGTGATCCGCCTGCCTCAGCCTGCCACAATGCTGGCATTACAGGCGTAAGCCACTGCACCCAGCAGGTGCTAAGCTCTTTTAACAACCAGCTCTTATGGGAACTAAGAGTGAGAACTCACTCACTTACCACTCCACCCCACCAGGGCATTAATCTATCATGAGGGATCCACCCCAAGACCCCAAACCTCCCATTAGCCCCATCCCCAACTTTGGAGGTCAGATTTCAAACTGAGGTTTGTCAGGGACAGAAATCCAAACCATTACTCTCAGTTAAAATTTTTATATATTTCAAATATTGCATGGGACATGATACAATATTTAAGACATGACTTAGACTAAAAAATTGTTATGAAAATGTTCACTGTTTATGTTAAATCCAAATTTAATTAGGTGTCCTGTATTTTACCTGGCAACCCTAGATGTGTGGTCATTGTCATTATATATGCCTAACAAGTATTTTTTGCAGTAGCATTTATGAAATGTCCCCCTCCCCTCATTTTCCTCAAAAGCAGATTTTTTTCTTTTTTTGAGATAGAGTTTCACTCTTGTTGCCAAGGCTAGAGTGCAGTGGTTCAAACTCAGCTCACCACAACCTCTGCCTCCCGGGTTCAAGCGATTCTCCTGCCTCAGTCTCCCAAGTAGCTGGGATTACAGGCATGTGCCACCAAGCCAGGTTAGTTTTTGCATTTTTAGTAGAGATGGGGTTCTTCATGTTGGTCAGGCTGATCTCACACTCCTGACCTCAGGTGATCTGCCCGCCTTAGCCTACCAAAGTGCTGGGATTACAGGTGTGAGCCACCGTGCCCGGCCAAAAGCAGATTTTTAATTGTGAAGATGGTGCCCCTGAAACACGGTAAGGAAGCCCTGTTTTGATGAAAATTAATAACAGTCTTCTTGGCCCAGTTAACATATACAAATCCTTTAGGATTAAAAGAGATTGGGTTGTGACCTCTCCTATGGACAGTCATTGCTTCCCTTACCTACTGTTTTGTATTGAAAGGATCTGTTAGGTGTCTATCTCCAACATGCAGAAAACACCTACCGTGTGCCAGATAATGGGCTATGCTTGGTGCTATGCAGAATGGCGTATATGGTTCCTGCTCCCACTAAGCAGAGTTTGAAAGCAAGGAGGGATCATATTTTTTGAGCCTTGTGATAGCCTCAAAGCATAATACAAGCTTGCCATGTAGTAGGTGTTTTAAAATGTTGTCAAACCAGCCAGAATTGGATGTGTACAGAAAGAACAGCCCAGCCAGTTCTGAGCTTCCTCCTAATACGTGTGTTTTGTTGAGTGTTTTAAAGAAGCTAATGGACAGGGCAAATTCCAGGTAAAATTAAGTGTGTCTCTTAGGCTCATGTCCACCCTTTAAGCTTTCTCTTGTAGGACCACCAGGCCTTAGATAGCCAGCATTGTCTTAGTTACACATGGGCTCCTGGCTCCCTCTGCCATCACTGTATTTCCTTTTATCTTTTGCAAAGCAATGGCTAGAAATGGTTCTATTAAATACATTTGTTCCTTTTAGATTAAGCAGAAACTCATGTTACACTTTATTGCTTACAATTTATCCTGGCTGGGCATGGTGACTCACACCTTTGGCACTTTGGGAGGCCAAGGCGGGCAGATCACTTGAGGTCAGGAGTTTGAGACCAGCCTGGCCAACATGGTGAAACCCCATCTCTACTAAAAATACAAAAATTAGCAGCGTGTGGTGGCACGCACCTGTAATCCCAGTTACTCTGGAGGCTGAGGCAGGAGAATTGCTTAAGCCCAGGAGGTAGAGGTTGCAGTGAGCTGAAATCATGCCACTGCACTCCAGCCTGGGTGACAGAGCAAGACTCCGTCTCAAAAATAAATAAAATAAAATAAAAAAAAATCTCTCCTATGCTCCTTTCTCTATAGTGTCAACTTTTCTGACACAGAAGTCCCAATGTGAGATTCTCCTCTCATATGCAGCCAGGAGCTCCTGCTATCTGGGATACACAGATGACACCACTACAATGAGAGATGCAGCCATTCAACTAGCACAGAAGAAACATCTAGAATGGCAAATTTCTACCAGAAGTGCCTGAAAGTCCTGATGATTTAAAGTTAATCCAGTTAATATAAACTGGTTAAAAGGATAAGCTCCTTAAAGAAGATTCGCTGAAGAGGAAATTTTAATGCTGGCAATTTCTACAAGGCCTTATGGAGAAACACCCTGGGGAGCTGAGGAACTTATCAGCATCCTCAATTACAACTAACTTGTATTTTTCCTGGATGGACATGAGTGGATCAGTTTATATATGTAATATTATATCAGATATGCAATAATATGTAACATTATATTGGATCATATATTCTGACCAATAAAATTCAGGAGTTCAGTCCAGCAAATACAAAATAGTCCAGGAAATAGGGTTATTTCCTAACAACTATAGCCACCCAACCTCTGGGGTTTTCCCAGTATTCAGCCTAGGATCTCTCTCAGGAATGACAAGTGTGTGCCCTGGAGGATAAGGATGCATGACTCTTCCCTACAGAGTGTGAATCCACAAGGCAGGGTCTTCAGCACACTCATCTCTGGTCCTACAGTGCCTGATAGATTCCTTGGCCCAGAGAAAGAACCAGAAATTCTTGTTGAATGGGAGAAAGAAGAAGGCCAGGAAAGAAGGAGAGGGATAAATAGAACCCAGAGTCGCCCCATTGATGGTCACTATCCAGCGACTTACAGAGTTAGGAGCAGCAAATGGTATCGTCTGTGCCATCAAACCACAAATGAGATTCCCTTTAGCCAAAAGGTACAACAGCTGCATTAAGTCAGTTTCATCAAGAGGTCTGTTATTTCATTTAGTTATCTCTTCAGATGTTACAGAGACTTTTTTATCAGCTATAGGAGTGATTAATGCTGTTATGACTGAAGAAGTTATCATAAGAAGACTCTTCCCATTGTTGATAACTTTCTAAAATTTCAGTGTCTTTGGCCAGGCACAGTGGCTCACCCCAGTAATCCCATCACTTTGGGAGGCCAAGGTGGGAGGATTGCTTGAGCCCAGGAATTCGAGACCAGCCCTGGCAACATAGCAAGACCCTGTCTCTACAAAATTGTTACAAATTAGCCAGGTGTGGTGACACATATCTGTGGTCCCAGCTACTCAGAAGGCTGAGGAGGGAGGGTGGCTTGAGCCCAGAAGTTTGAGGCTGCAGTGAGCTCTGATTGCACCGCTATCCTCCAGCGTGGGCAACAGAGGGAGACCCTGTCTCAAATAAATGAATAAATAAGTAAACAAACAAACAAATAAATAAAAATATTTCAGTGTTTTGGTTACGGTTTTCTCCCTTTTCCATGAGTCCAAAGTCAACTTTTGGGAGTTTGAGAAATAATTATCACATTATTTTTAATTTAGTAAAAATTAAATTGTCATTCTTTCCCCTTACAATTAAACACAAAATAGAAATAAAATACAGAACCAAACATCTTCCCAGGGTGTTTGAGTCAAGAAGAATTTTGGGTTCAGGTTAGAAAATATTAATTATTCTCTTTTTTCTGAGTCTTTAAAAAATGACACGTTTTAATTACAAATATTGCTTTGACTTTTCCACAGGCATAATACATTCTACCTTTAAACAACCCAAAGCCCCAGTGCTAAATTATGTTTTCCTTCAAAGAGGATATAATTTCATATTCTGCCAGCACAGCATTTTCAGGCTTACCAATTAAGTCTGTAGAAGAAATTATCACCCTTCTAGTTCCAATCCCTCTGACCTAGCAGAAACCGCAGAATGAAATGGAAAGATGTGCATAAAGGTTAGGGAAGCACCCAGTAAAGCACCTTTTTCCGTTTCATTCTGCAGTTTCTGCTAGGTAAGAGGGATTTGGAACTAGAAGGGTGATAAACCAGTAAAGTGAGTGAATGAACATCGATGCTAAATTTTGAGAGCACCATGAATGCTTGCTGTGCTTCATATTAATAATTAGCACAGTGGCCTGGTGTGGTGGCTCACACCTGTAATCCCAGCACTTTGGGAGGCCGAGGCAGGCAGATCATGAGGTCAGGAGTTCGAGACCAGCCCGGCTAATATGGTGAAACCCCGTCTCTACTAAAAATACAAAAATTAGCCAAGAGTGGTGGCATGCTCCTGTAATCCCAGCCACTCAGGAGGCTGAGGCAGAAGAATCACTTGAACCCGGGAAGTGGAGGTGGCAGTGAGCTGACATCATGCCACTGCACTCCAGCCTGGGTGACAGAGTGAAACTGCATCTCAAAGCAAACAAACAAACAAACAAACAAACAAAAAAACAGCACAGTGTTCCCTCACAGAGAGCAGATATGTCCAAACTTGGACTTTTGTGTCAATGACACTTGGAGTTTCATTTTGCCTTTTAATCTTTGTCAGTGCTGGCACCAAGCTTGCTGTTTTCTGTCTGACTCTATCAAACAATAAAAGTAACCCATTTGAAAAGTCAAACAACAGGAGTGGTTTTCAGGGAACTGGAAGCCAGGTTGGCTTCCTTCCCAGGGAGGGAGATAATGCTACCTAGTTGTCGTCGCGGTTACGTTGGGCAGGAGCAGAGTGATTGCACTTCAGGATTCCCAACTGCATGGCTGGCCAGGCGAGTTAAAGAATGTCTAGGGTGAGAGTGATAATGGAGGTGACTCTGGGCTGGAGCAAACCCTGAGTTAAGTTGGTACATTCAAAGTTGCCATAGAAACCCTGTCTGAATGTCCTCGCTTCTGCAGAATTGATTTTATGTTTAAATGTTAATAATGCCTTCTTATATTCAATGATACACAAAGTAGACAGGACATGAATATGGAAGAAAGAAAACATACTCTACCATCTGAAATACCTAAGCCATTCAATCATTTTCCAATACTAAGTCACCCTTTGAAACTGATTGAGCAAAGAAGAGGTAGCGTGGGTTGCCATGACTGGGAGCCGTTTAGGAAGGTCTTTATGCCTTTACGTCAAATGCCGCTGCACTCTCAAAGGCACTGCTGTAATTCAGCGAACCCAGCTTGTACTTGAAGCCAAATGAAATGCAAAGTTGCCTTTCAATAGCGAACCTCACCGAGGAAATGCCAGTTAGCAATTGTGAGAAGTTTCAGCTACTGTATTTTCACAGATTGCATTTTTTTTCCACTCAATGTCCGTGAGAAAACATTTAGAGGCTCTTTAAAAATGGTTACATTATCAATTAATCTATAGTATGTTTTAAATAAATATTTCTATTAAATGTAACAAAAACCAGCATTTGTATTGCTTGCACCTAAATTATCATCATCATTGCAAAGCAGATGTGGAATGCAAGCCGAGGCGAACAATCGGCACTGTAATTTGCCCAGTAACATTGTTTTAGATCTAATTAGTGCTTATGCAGATCCTTTACAAAAATGTGAAAACTGCACCAGGATGTAATTGTTTAATGAATTTAGTGCAAAGCACATCTGCATAAATTCCATTTTAGCTGAAAAAACTAAGTTCAACTGCTATTTGCTCCAGAGCCAAAACATTGTGAATTGTGCCCACTGTGCTCTAGCCCTGCTCTGCTGGCTTGGATATTTCAAATAAATACTACAAAGTTAAAGCCTCCAGCTGCAGACCAACCCATCTGTAGATGTTTGTTATATTTGGCAGTATTGTAGAATGATTGTGCCTTCCTGCTGGGGAAAAAATGGAAGGAGAGAAAAATAAGGTTTTGTCAGCAAAAAAAAAAAAAAAAAAAAAAAAAAAAAAGTTTGAAATATTTGTTGACAAAAGTTTTGAATTTGAATCTAATTTACCTAGCAGTGAGTTTTAAACACCTGTTCACATGGAGTCTACCATGCAAACCAGAATAATGTCCTTTTCCCCCAGTTCTCCTCAACATTCCATTTCTGCTAAAAATCATAGAAAACTGAATTGGACATAAGTGTACTAAAATTGGAATTTCAGCATTTCCTTTAACTTTTCTGAGATTTTACTAGTCACTTTTTGTGGTCAGTGTTTGAATACAAAAATCCAGGACTTCTACAAAAACAGATGAGTTGATTATGGATATTTACATGATTGTCTGGAAAGGGAACACTTCTCCATGTCTGTTTTTTTGTTTGTTTGTTTTTTTCTTTTTCTTTCTGTTTTGGCTTCCTGGTTTTTTGGTGCAGCACAAATACACTGCCAAATGAATAATGTTTGCTCTATTAAACGGCTCCTGTACAAATAGGGGTGGGATGCACAGAAGAGCTTGAGGATGGGGGCAGTGTGGAGATGCTGGGGCCTGAGTTAGAAGAATTCTGTAAAATGATAAACGACAAATATCATTCTGCAGCATGCAGCTGAATGTCCCAATTTGGGCTGAAACAGATCTGAAAAGTGTGCCATCGATGTTCTGATCAAAGCAGAAATTGTAGTCCTGTTTCTGTTGGTTCTCCATTGTAAATCCATCTAGTCTCAGCCCATCTTAGGTTAAAGTTCCCTGGAAGCAGCATCTGTGGATTCAGAGATGAGCCACACCACACTTGGCGGGGCGGGGAGGTGGGGGAGCGTGTTGGTGAGTCACACCTGTGACTGGGTGGAAAGAGACGTTGACATCTGGGGCAGCTGCAGCAGGGGCCTCAGCCAGCCACACCAGGGGGCTCTGGAGCTGGGATGTCTCTTCAGCATTGGGTGGAATTGAGACAATGGGGCTGGTCTTTTCACCCCTGCATCCATCAGGCACTGGACATGAGCTGCCACTGGGGAGGGGCACAGGCTTGGATGCAGAGTTCCCTTTAGCTGAAGGACATCTATGAGCTGACTGCAAACCCTACCAAAGGATGGGGAAATGGTTCCTGGCTCCTGAGCAAGGATCTGGACTGTAAGTTACTACATCCATTCCCATATGCTTGAATCTACTTACTCTGTATTACTTATTTCACCCCATCTAAGAACCATGACTTCAGGATTCTCTTTTTCTCTTTTCCTGGAGAAACTTCAAAAGGAAGGTTAGTGGGACGAACTACAGTCCCTGTAGCTGTAACTGGTCTTGACTCTGTAACTACTGCCCATCCCCTCACGCCACCCCTATTCCATATTCCCTTCACCTTCAGCCAGCACCTCTGCTGATACAGCTGGCTTATGGGGTGGGGTGAAGCTGCACCTCATCCCTAGGGCCCTGGTCACCTGTGCTTTCAGGCTGCGCATACTGCACTTGTCTGTTTATCATTACAATTTGTCAGGGGGACAAATAGACACCAAAATGGATCACCTGGGTAGCAGCCATATCGTTTCCTGCCCCATTCTATAAATGGCAGCTCTACCTCCTCCCGTGATCAGAGTTCATTCTTCCCGCCAGGATGGAAACTCTTTTCCCTGCCCGATAGTCTCTGGGCACAGGGGTCCTGGAAGACCTGGTGGCAGCTAGGGCTTAAAGTTTCTTTTCTTTTCTTTTTTTTTTTTTTTTTTTTTTAGAAATTGGGGTCTTGCCCTGTGACCCAGACTGGAGTGTGGTGGTGCGATCATGGCTCACTGCAGCCTCATAGAGTAACTGAGACTACAGGCACGCACCACCATGCCTGGCAGCTTAAAGGTGGTGGTGGTGGTGGTGGTCTGTGTGTGTGTATGTGTGTGTGTGTGTATGTGTGATAAACTGTAATGAGACTCTTGCTCTGCCCCCTGGTCGAAACATCCCCTTCTCAGAAGCGAAACCTCTGACCCCACAGAACCCAGAGGAGAAGAGATGGGAGGCACAAATTCCCTAAGTGGGTCACTGGGAGGGATGGTGAGCAGAACTATGCCTCCTTTTGCGTTTTGGTTCCCAGATGTATGTATTCTACCTACTAGGGACACAGTACCATATAACGGTCACTGACTTAGCATCCTAGAGGATATGCAGAGTATCGTCTTCAAGCTAGTGCCTACACTGATCCTTTATAAGCCTGTTTCATCTCTCCATCAGGCCAGCAGCTCTGGGAGGTAGAATATGTGATAGGATGAGTAGAGCCCCTGCGTGGTCAGATGCTCCTGCTGCATTTCCGTTGCTGTAAAATTGATTGCTTGGTCCCACGCAATGTTATGTGGACTCCCATGTCAGGGGAGAAAACAATCTTGGGCCTTCAGATAGTAGCTTGGTCCCTGTAGGCAGGAAAACTAAACTTACACCTGGAATATGTATCAATCTAATCAAGAGAAATCATGTCCTCTTCTGGAGTGGAAAGGACGCAAGTAATCAACTCCCTGGTAAGTGGCTGTTTGGTCTCTTTGCGGGATGGTGCTCCTCTGGGACTCAGCATTTGTCTCTGTGACTTGCAAGCTGGACATTCAGAAGTAGTAATGACTAAGTCAGCCTTAATGAGTGACAGCCCATCCTGCTGAGCCCAAACAGACCCTCCATCTTTGAGGTAGCAGCTACCATGTTTATGCACCAATTGTACCAGCTCTTAGGTGGCCCATGAGAGAGGCTAGCTGACATTGACTGATACTGATATTGCCCTACAGCAATTTGCAGCAGAGAGCATTTGACTGTGGGCTCTACACATTTTGTCACTTACTGCATCTCCTAGAAGCCGTTGGCCTAATGGAGAGATGAGATGGGCTTGTAAAGGAGCAGATTAGCTACCAGCTTGAATATGATACTCTGTATGCTTGGGACACTATCCTCTAGGACCCTAAGTCAGTGACCATTATGTGGTACTGTGTCCCCAGTAGGTACAACACACAGGCCACTAGTTTTTTGTCTATTTAGTTGCTTGGTGCTTCTCCTGTAAAAGACGCTCTCTGGCAGACATTAAAAGGTGATGCAAGGCCTCCTCCCAGTGTCCTAGCCACATGCCTCTTCCTCAGAGTCCTTGTCCCTGATATTCCCATTCTTGCTCCTCCCAGCCCCCTGGCCTAGCCTTTTGCCACCACTCATGAATCTCTGTACAGGTCACCTTTTTTCCCTCAAAAGTGGATGATCAAGCACAGTCCAAAGCACCTCCTACAGGGAGGAGGATTTTCCCTTACCCCTGTCTTTCAAGGACACTCCTAGGAGGGACAGCATGCCGTCAGTGTCCACTTTCGGCTTGCACCCACAAGCGAATCTGACTGTTCCCTAAACTAAGCTTGGCCTTTTTCTTTCTCCATCAGTTGACCAATAAGATGCCCTGAAGCCCTCATGGTTATTTAGGAGATCATCATAAATATGAACTGAGTGAGGGGGGCTATGAGGCAGTGGTGGGTGACCTGAGGGTCTGGGCCACCTGCTTGGGCAGCTCCCCAGTGCCTACCTGCCCTGCTGATGCTCGATTCTGGATGTGCTGCTTCTATCTTATGACAGATCGCTCTGAGGCCCACCTGACCTTATGACTTGTTGGGTTGAATAGAACCCAGATCATCAACGGGCAGTCTGGCCACATGGTCACCTGATGTCCCATGCCCATTTCAACTAGGGCCAATTAGCACGCCAGGAGCTATTCTTTCAAATGGTATATCATTCTCTGTTGCAGATGGCATGGCCTTGCTCCAGAACCCTAGGGGTCTACATTGTGAATCTCCTATTGGGCTTGCCATAAACTCCACATGGCGTATTTTCCCACCCAGATACTTCTAATAACAGAGGGTCTGCTGATCATATGGTTCAAGCAGCAGGGATGCCTGCAACACAACCTAGACCTGACACAGAGCCCTTTCCTGCTCTGGGCCCCACTCAAAGCTGTAGCCTTCTATGCCACTTGGAAAATGTATCAAAGTAGCATTTCCAAGGAGGAAAATGCTGCCTTCAGAACCCAAAGAGGTTTACCAGGTGATATGCTTTCTTCTCAGTAAGGAGAAATATGAAATGCAGTCAACTGTCCTTTACTAAATGTTCATAGGTATGATGGACACCTGAGTCTTTGAGGGGGTTTCCTCACACCCTCTGAAGCACATATGTTGGCAGGTCTCTGATTACTCACCACATCTTGTTAATGTGACCCTATTAACTTGATGTCATCAAATTAGTGGACCAGTGTCATATTCTTCAAGTGTCCAGACAGTCCAAGTTCCCTTTGGACTAAATTATTGCAGGGAGAAGAGTTAATGTATGTTTGGGGCGAGATGGTAAATGTATACTGTCCTCCACTCCATGTGAATGTAATCTGCTTCAGGCACTCTATTCTGACAGGAATAGCAAAGAAAGAACACATTTGCCAAACCAAGGCCACACACCACATACCTGAGGATGTGTTACTACTTTCTAGCAAAAACAGCTACAACAACAAAACGATGTCTGTAATAACATCAGGAATTGGAAGCATTACTTGGTTGAGTTTGAGTCTGCATAGTTCACATCCTCCAGAATCTTTCTGGTCTTTGTAGGGCCCAGACTGGTGAATTAAATGGGGACTATGATTAGAACCACGACTCATGAACACTTTGTGGGAGTCTTTGTGGTGGCACTACTCCCTACCATTCTCCCTAGGATGCAATATTGATTTCATTTTCATTTACTCTTTTGGCCAGAGTAGAGAGGCAGTTTCAGAGTTTTGTTTGTTTGTTTGTTTGTTTGTTTGAGACAAGGTCTTGCTCTGTCACCCAGGCTGGAGTACAGTGGCATGATCATGGCTCACTGCAGCCTTGACCTCCTGGCTCAAGTGATTCTCCCACCTCAGCCTCCTGAGTAGCTGAGACTATAGATGCATGCCACCATGCCCACCTAATTTTTTTTTTTTTTTTGTAAAGATAGTATTTCACCATGTTGCCCAGGCTGGTCTCTAACTCCTGAACTCAAGCAATCCACCCACCTTGGCCTCCCAAAGTGCTGGAACTGCAGGCATGAGCCACTGTGCCCAAAGTTTTCCTATTTGACTGTCTCTAGTACAATAGTCACCACTCTACAAACACACAAACCAATAAATCAATACGGGGTTCTGCCAAAGACCAAGTATGTCCATTCCAATGATACACTGGGACTAAGAAAATGACCATTTGGTGGGTTTGAGGACCCAGGAGACCCACTGTGAATCAGTCCATGTCCAGGTCTTTATTAATCACCTGACCCTCATGTACCTGTTTTAACGGGAGGAGCACGATGATGCTTCAGATCCTCAGGTTTTAATGTGAACACAGGTCTTCTGTTCAACAACCCTGGAAATGTCCAGGTATCCCCCTGCCCCTACCAGATGATTACCTCAGTAAAAGGCTATGGGTTCCTCCGGAGAAATATTGGACAAATCATCATCATATACAGTTGCTATGATGATACAGGATCCTTCCTCCTAAGGACCCAGGTTCTCCTTCAGTTAATGGACTCCGGGTCTGAAAACTGGCCCACATGTAGAAACTAACAAGGGATCATGGTGTTTAATGGGATGACTGCCCTTGGCCTCCTGATTGCTCATTCTTAATCTCTTTGGAGGTATAGATTGAGCAATACCCTGTCAGCTGCCATCTATCTTGCTCGTAGAAATACCAAGTTCTATTAACCATTATCATAGCCCTCTGCAGAGCAGCCCCTTCCCAACTCTATCCAAGATGCCCATTATAATAATTGTATCCACCTTGATTCTGCTGGTTAAATACTGTTTTGGAATCTTATCATCCTCAATGCTATCAGGAAGTCCAGTTCTGTAACAACATCTCCACCGTCAGTCCCTGCCTACGGAGGACAGCCAATAGTGAGCTTCTCTACCATATTGGAAGCCCCTTTTATCAATATATTCCATATTGCTTTGGAGGGGATGTCTTGGGATGCCTTAGCATACTGGATCCCTATATATTCATCGTTGTGGATCTGGATCTTCACGGGATTTCTCTCTTACTTTCTGTAGCATCATCAGAGGCCTCCTATATAATATAGTCAGCTGGTAGACTTTCTGGATTTGCAGAGTATTCCCAGTCTAGCATGCCCACTTATCTGAGCCTTCCGATCCCTTCCTCCATCATTTTCCACAGAAGTTCTAGTAGTTCTGGTAGCTCATCACTCTTGCTATACTTCTGAGTGCCAACCTAACAGTGTATTCCCAGAGCACAGTCTCCCAGATCCTTGCCAGGATGTATAATTCCATAGCATGGGAGAGACTTCCCATATCAAGAGATTCCCTTGTCTAACTTTATAATCCCTTTTCTATTGATCTGGCATTTTCTGGATCCAGCCCCATACATACGTTCCCAACTTTTGCTGTTGTGTATTTGCTAGTCCCTAGAGATTCTTCAGCACGCAGTTCCCTTCTTCCCTTCCCAGGCCCAACATTTCCCCAGCCAGGTTATGCTCTGACTTGGTCCTAGTGACTGATCTGATAGGGAGTGGATGTAGAGATGCTGGCCTCTAACAGGGCGGAGTGGGCCACTTCTGCAGGCCCTAGGACTGAGGGAAATCCAGGTTTCCAGGGCTCACTCAAGAGTGATCAACCCAGATATCCCCATCACAAGCCTCAGATTCCCACTTCCTCCCAATCAGGGCCATGACTAGGGCAGAGAAAACTTCCTGGGATTGAGGATTCCATCTTCTCTGGAGCTCCACTAACCTTATAACTGAGTCCTAGGCATGATCCTCAATTTATGCTTCTTCTTATTTGCCTCTGACTTCAGGAGATGGAGAACTCTTCATGGGCTGCCAAGGAGGTCCTCTAACCCTCACACTTTGCCTTAAATTGGTGATTATTCACTCATAGCCTTTCATTGTCTTTCTCCAACGTATTGGTGTCACTCAGCAAGAGCTATCTGCTGTCACTATACTTTTAATTGCTATTCTCCCCCATACCCTAAATTCCTCAAGCACCTGAGGACATGCCAATTCATCACTGGTGAAAATGTTAATAACTGCCCACTAACTATGACAGAGGATTGTGGATGATCTGATTCCCAAAGCTCATTTCAGAGCAGGCACACTTAGACCTGCCTGCTGGACTAACTGTCCTACACCAGGTCATAGATCCTGAGACACACTTTCATGCGAGAAGGGCCTTAGGGACCATTTGAGGAGCAATGCCTGGGAGAGACTGAGGGGAGAGCAGGATTCTCAAGCCTCACCTTGGCAATCAGGCACCTGCCGATTCCTAGCACCTCCCATCTCCTTAAGTTGTCTTAACACCTTCATCTTGCACCCTTTGTAGAGATGATCCAGGCTCCTGTGGTTCTAAAGTAGCTTCTAGATGAGGTGGAGATGAGATCATTTTGGCTCAAAACATTATCCTTTCAAATCAGAGAAGTACAGGTGTCCCCACAGTTTCTCTCTCTGTGTCTCTCTCTCCTCTCTTCAGCCACACACAGACACACATGCACACACGAACTCATGCTCACACATATACATGCATGAACGTGTGCACAAGCACACCACACACACACATGCACACATACACACCTCCCAGAACAAGTTAATTAGCTATTATAAAACTCATGTCCACACCACTGTCTCTCTAGGGATTTCGGTAAGAGAAAGAGGCATAGAAGGCTCGGAAATGATCATTAGATAGTGGTTTACTTGCTTATCTTATTATTGGCTTATTATCTACATTGACAGATAAAGGGAAGAAATAAAAGAAATAAAAGGTGTAGGGGCTGGGAGGAAGCAGTGATTTTACCCCAGGGGTTCTTGAGTTCATATTCCTTCACCCAATTCAGCTTACACCCTTCGCCAGGAAACAACGTGGTTTTCAGTCTCTCCCTCTGTTTTTGTTTTGTTTTGCTTCTTAAACAAAGTCTCCTTCACATACTCCTTCTCAGGAGTGTAGCCAGGCTTCAAAACCTGTTGAATTTATTTTACCGGAAGGCTCACCACCCTCTGACAAGTACATTGTAGAATCTAGATCTTTAGTTCACTCTTATTCTCACTTTTTTTCTTTTTTTGCCTTTTCTTGGTTTTAGGAGAGAAAGCAACTGTGGTTACTGTCAATGTTTCTCCTCACTTGAAGACATAAAAGGTTTACCTGTTTTATTTTTAAGGATTTTCTCCTCTCTTGCCTCTGAAAAAAAGACTGTGAGACCCAGATTACTGATCATAATTATTTACAAAAAGTATTCCATAACCTATTAGAAACCACATTACTACAAATAGAACATCTAGCATCTTGATAACATATATCGCCATTGGGAGAGCCTGGGATTGGCAGGACACAGCCGCATAATAGGGCCGGGGCATTGGAAAGATGTCGAGGGCACTGAGAGGAAGGGTCTGTTATATAGCCACTTGTCATCTACATTTTTCTGATGAAAAGCAGGGGGAAAATGGCTTTCCTCAGCAGAGCTTCATATGAGCCCTGAAAATAGAGCACAGATATGAGAGCACTGCAGATAAGTGCCTCCAAACTAACCCAAAGCAGGGAGCTGAGCCAAGCAGCTCTTCTTATTCATTCTGAGAGACGGGAAGAGTTACAGTGAGGTAGTAAAGCCATTAGGCAGCCAATGGAAAGAAGAGAGAAAAATAACACGCCCACAGCTTAACATAGAATCCCTAAGCATTAACCTCCCAAAGGACTCGCACAAGTTGGAAAAATGGACACACAAAGAGGATGGGGTTTAGTAGGGACCGGAGTTCAACCCGGGGAAGCAGATATAACCACAACCCTTCCAAGTAGGAAAGCCATTGCTTTGCTTCAGCTTGCACAGCAACGGGGCCAGTTGCTCAACCTCTTCTTAGGGGCTGGAAGAGCCCAGTTGGTTCAGGTGCCCCCATCATGAGACTCAAGGGACATCCTGTTTCTGTCAGACCCTGGGGCCATCTTATTCCCTTGTCAGTGATGGCTCAGGAGCAGATATGGCACCAGTTCTATCCAGTGGTCTCCAGGGCAGACCCCCTGGGGGCTTCTAGGAAAAGGACCTTCATACTTACAAAGGAGCATAATGAAAAATGGTTTTTGCCTCTTGTTGGATGTTGTCATGTCTGCCTGTGTCCTGGTAAGTCCAGTGGTTCTGTTACAACCATGAGACCCACTCGCTGAGGTCAGCGCACATCAGGTGAGCAGAGCAGGCGAGGGGAAAGAACCCGAGCTTCCAGGTTTGCTGTTCTGCTGGATCAACCAATTCTGGACATGTCCTACGAATCCTCTCTTTTAGGCGAGATAAGACTTTTTTGAAACCATGTTTGTCTGGGCACGGTGGCTCACACCTGCAACCCCAGCACTTTCAGAGGCTAAGGATCGCCTGAGCCCAGGAGTTCAAGACCAGCCTGGGCAGCACAGCAAGGGCTCATCTCTACGAAATTTTTTAAAAATTTTTTAAAAATTAAAAAATTAGCCAGATGTGGTGATGCACCCTGTAGTCCCAACTACTCAAGAGGCTGAGGTGGTAGGATTACTTGAGCCCAGGAGTTCAAAGCTAGGGTGAACTGTGATCCAGCCTCGGTGACAGAGTGGGACCTTGTCTCAAATACAAACAAACAAAAACCATCACTTTTTTCTTTTTTTTCTTTTTGAGACAGAGTCTTGCCCTATTGCCCAGGCTGGAGTACAATGGTGTGGTCTTGGCTCACTGCAACCTCTGCCTCCCGGGTTCAAACGATTCTCCTGCCTCAGCCTCCCGAGTAGCTGGGACTACAGGCATGCACCACCACACTGGGTTCATTTTTGTGTTTTTAGTAGAGATGGGGTTTCACTATGTTGGCCAGGATGGTCTTGAACTCCTGACCATCACAAGATCCACCTGCCTCAGCCTCCCAAAGTGCTGGGATTACAGGCATGAGCCACCACGCCTGGCCTCACTTCTTTTTTTAGAATAGTTTTATATATACAGAAAAATCAAGAAGATGTATAGTGAGTTCCCATATATCTATCACCCAGAATCCCTTATTATTAACATATTGCATTAGTACGGTACATTTGTTACAATTAATGAACCAATATACT
The DNA here is from genome assembly GCA_963573385.1 of Cacajao melanocephalus. NCBI lineage: Eukaryota > Metazoa > Chordata > Mammalia > Primates > Pitheciidae > Cacajao > Cacajao melanocephalus. The sequence goes on from CAUYLG010062084.1 coordinate 52,716, forward strand.
AGATATATTATGACTAACTAAAGCCCAGAGTGTATTCAGACATCCTTAGCTTTGCCTAACATTCCATTCCAGGATCCCACTCAGGACACCACATTACATTTAGCTGTCATGGTTCCTTAGGTTCCTCTGGGCTGTGACAGTATCTCAGATTTACCTTGACAGTGTTGAAGAGTAACGGTGAAGTATTTTGTAGGATACCTCTCTATTGGGATTTGTCTGATGTTTCTCTCATGATTACACTGGGGTTATGGGGTTTGGGGGAGGAAGACCACAGAAGTAAAGTGCCATTTTCATCACATCATATCAAGGGTACATGCTTTCAACATGATTTATCACTGTTGATACTGGCCTTGACCCCCTGCCAGGGGTAGTGTTTGTCAGGTATCTCCACTGTAAATTACTCTCCCCCGGCATCCCTTTCTATACTGTATTCTTTAGAAAGAAGTCACTATGGGCAGCCCCACCCTGAAGGAGTGGGAAGCGTTGTCCACCTCCTTGAGGGCAGGGTATTCACATAAATTATTTGAAATTCTTCTGCAAGGATTTGTCTTTTCTCTCCCATTTATTGACTTATTTATGCAATCATTTACTTATATCAGTGTGGATTCATGGATATTTATTTTATACTTTATGTTGCGATCCAATACTACTTTCTTTTGTTGTTAAAATTGTTCCAAGTTCTGCTGTTGGGAGAGATATTACATTTTTTTACAGCTTAATTCACTTGGGTTTTCTAGTTTTTGTAGCCAAAAAATCCCAATTGATATAACTTCCCCCAAAGAGTTTGCTAGATCATAAGTTTGCAATAAGTTAGAAGGGTAGTGCTTTAACATGTTTTAGCAAGGTATATACAAACAAGAACACTGCATGAAAATCCTACATTTACCCTTCTTTCTGTACTGCTTGACCCAATCTAATTAGGAAAAAAACAAACAGATCAGCATACTCAGAAAATGAATACTGGTCTTTGATCTCCTACTAATTAGCTGAGTAGCCATAAATACAGTGATCAAATTAATAAGACTGAAAACTGGGACACCATAGTCAACTACACTATAAATATTCTATTACCTGTGTAGTTACCATTGGTAATGAATCACTTTTGTTAAAAAAAAATAAAATCATAGGAAAAGTAAAACCATACACACAATTCAGTGAAAATCCATGTCAGCCAACATCATACTTTAATATCTGACGTCCAGATGTTTTCGGAGACCCTCATACGTCTGATCACCCTGTATCATCAAGCAAGTCTCTGAGCCTTTCTGATAAGTCTTCAAAGCTGTTAAAAAAAAAAAGGGGGGGGGAGGGAGGGGAGACGATATTTCACTACCAGAACCACAGAGTTTATTTGTAAAATTAAAACTAAAATGATAACTGCAAAAATGTTTTAAAAACTTAAGTACTATCTAAATGCAAGGTGTCATTTAATACCATTACCTCCCGATTACACAAACCTGTGGACTAATTGGGGTATGATATAACTGAGCACACACCAACTTCTTCAGTCCTGTTCACAGTGCTGGACATCCCAGACACACCACGTTCCTTGTACAGGTTAAATCAAATAAAAATGAACATCAAGAGCAGCTGAGAAGAAAACGAGTCACGGAATGACAGTTCTGTGTGTGTGTGTGTGTGTGTGTGTGTGAGTGTGTGGGTGTGTGTGTGTATGTGTGCCTGTGTGTGGAGTCTGGATGTGGATGTGGATATTTTTGTGTGCGGATGTGTGCATGTCTCCCTGTGTTTCTGTGTGTGCCTGTGTATGGATGCATGTATCTATGTGTCCGTGTGTGTGAATGTATGTAGATGTGTCTGTGTGTGTGTCTATGTGTGTCTGTGTGTATACGTGTATATCAGAATGTATGTTTCTGTGGTGGATGTGCGTGTGTCACTATATGTGTGAATATGTCTCTGTGTGCATGTGAACGTATGTGTCTCTATGTATGGATATGTGTGTGTCTATGTGAGAGTGAGTATGTGGATGTGTATACATCTGTGTGTGTTTATGTGTGTGCACTGTGTGGGGGTAACATGGGATGCACGGAACGAGCCTGTGTCTAGCCTCTCCTAGTGTTCACAATGGTGGCAGAGGTGCTGGATCAACAAGGGCAGAAGGAAAAGTACCAAGTGATTAGAGGGCAAAGTGGACAGGTGGGGGCTGGAATTCAGCTGTTCTTCCAGCATTAAGGGCCGAGCCACCTCTTTCTTGACCCCCAACTATCTCCTCAGTCTCTGTCCACAGGCCAGTGGCAAAGCGCTGCCAAGAGAAATTGGTCCCAGTTCACTCTTTTCCAGGAAGAGCTTGGTCCCAATGCCTGAAATAACAGTAGCAGAAGAGCAGGACTCTTATCGTTAGTTACCGGGTTACTACTGTAACTCGCAAAACTCTGGGCCAAGTATAAGGAGGTGAGGGGAAGAGTAAGAATTAGCATGGCCTAATCAAAATGTAATGGCAGTAACTTTAGTGAAAGCATGGAGAAATCACAAGTAAAAGACTTTCTAGTGGCTACGGGATATGCACAGGCTTTGGGAAGGGGTAATCTCAACAATATTAAATAATTGACTATTTCTAAAACTGCAGCATTTCACACTAGAACCTAGATTTCTGGCTTCTCTTGGAAGTGTACCTTCTGGCAATTTTGGTGCTAATCATCTCTTATGGGGACTCTTAGCTGGTGCTAGATGGTGGCAATCTTCTCCTTAGTCTAGGATCTCTGGTTTCCAGAGTCCCCATCTACCCCTGTGTTTCCTTTCTGTTGTTCCCAACCTATTTACTCATTTAAAATATCTGTCTAACCTCAGCATTCTGAGCTTACAGTCTCTGTTCTATGGAGGAGAGGAAAGAAAATGAGGAGCAGTCAGAGGGAGAGGCATTAAGATTTCAGATTTCACCAAGGTAACTGGGCTCATGGAAGAAGCTGAAAGGCTAAAGAAAATGGTCTCGTAAAAGACAAAATCTGTTAGATGAATAACACAAGTTAGACATTGGGAAATAATCTTGACTAAAGATTTGTGAGAAAAAACTTTGGGGAAATCCAACAGTTATCTTTCTGCGGTGTTGAAATATAACTACCATAAAAAATGAACTGGGTGTTCTTTATAATGAAGGACTTTGTAAAGCAGACATTTATAAGGGTTAATTATGCTCAGAATTCCAAGAAACTCTGGAATAATTCCCTCTAGTTTAGGATATCATAAAAAGTCTTTTAAAATTACTCTGAGACCATTTCCCTATACACAGTTCAATAACAGATTCAAATCAATCCCTTTGGTGTATGTCTCCCATCTTTAAAAAAGTAACTGAATGCAAGTTCTAGGTATTAGAATTGCAAAGGAAAAAAAAATAAAGAGGGAAATGAGCTTGTATGGAGGTGTCTAAGTAAAACAGCACCATTTGATTTAAAATATTCCACGTATGCCCCCCCAAAGCTCTTAATATTTGAGAATAAAATTACTGCAAATGAACCAGAGCCACATGTGGCCAGAAAGGCTGACAGTGAAATCAGAAAGAAACTGCTTATTCAGCCTCTTCAAACAAAAATGAATTGTTTTGATGAATGAGAATTCTTTAATGAATTACCATATGACATGCCAGCAATTTTTTCAATGTCAAGCAGAGAAAGTTTTTATTTGTCTTTTGTTCAGCCACAGCTACTTAAAAATAATAGAAGGTCATGGCCAGAGACAACACTTCCATTATGGCCCTTGAGAGAAAGGATGTGCCTACACTGAACCCAAAGGGAAGGGGATGAGGTGGGTAGAGTTCCTAAATCTCCAACTGTCAGCCTTGCCCTTGTTTTTCTATGTAGAGATATGTGGTGGTGTTTTATGAATCCAGTGGATGACATTTGGATTCCAGCAGAATAATGTTCAGATTTATTTCTTCTTAGTTTTTAAAAAATTTTGTGGGGATGTAGCAGGAATCACATCATGGAAAATGGGGCATCCATCCCCTCAAGTACTTATCCTTTGTGTTATAAACAATCTGATTATACTCTTTTAGTTCTTTTAAAATGTATGATTAAGTTATTATTATTATTATTGAGACAGTTCCTTTTTTTTTTCTTTTCTTAGGAAGACTTCACCCGGAGAGACAGAGTTTTACTCTTGTTGCCCAGGCAGGAATGCAATGGCTCCATCTCGGCTCACGGCAACCTCTGCCTCCCAGGTTCAAGCGATTCTCCTGCCTCAGCCTCCCAAGTAGCTGGGATTACAGGCGCCTGCCACCATGCCCAGCCAGTTTTCTTTTGTTTGTTTGTATTTTTAGTAGAGACGGGGTTTCACCATGTTGGCCAGGCTGGTCTTGAACTCCTGACCCCAGCCGATCCACCCACTTTGGCCTCCCAAAGTGCTAGGATTACAGGCATAAGCCACCATGCCAGACCAAGTTATTATTGACTAGAACAACCCTGTTGTGCAATCAAAGAGTATGTCTTATTCATTTTATTTTTTAATGTACCCATTAACCATCCATATCTAGATTTCATACATTCTACACTGTCAGCACAAGTGTTGGGTTGCCACATTTGAAACTCTGGGCATATGGTCAAGGATAGCCTGTGGAAAATTTGGGGGGTGTTGCATGAGTGGGGGTGGCTAGTAAAGCCAGGATAGGAAATGAGGACAGGAGGGCACCCAAGGGCCACAGTGAAGAGATGACTACTCTGCTCTCACTACACTCACACTTCTGACACCAAAGGGAGAAGAGGTTATCCCACACCCACCAATTCTTCAATTCTTGGTGAACACCAACTGTGTGTGTTACAATTTAACTCAATTCTGACACCAGCTTCCTGGAGTTAGCACAGACCTCTTAGGTTAAGGACTCAGTCCTATAATAAGACAAACTATTTGAATGCACAACAGAGTGATTATAGTAGATAACTTAACCATACATTTAAAAATATATGTACCCAACAAATATATATGTCCCCACTGCAGATGCCAATCATTAACCCCATCTGGTCTTGGCCTCCCAAATTTCTGACCGACCAACTATAAATCAGATGTTCCCCTGATTCCCCTCCTTGGGTTTGATAATTTGCTAGAAAGGTTGACAGAACTCAGGGAAATATTTACTTATGTTTGTTAGTTTATTATAAAGGATAAAACTCAAGAATAGCCAAATGGGAGAGATGCATTGGGCAATGGATAGGAAAAGAGGGATAGAACTTCCATGCCCTCTCTGGGCACACTTTCTTCTCAGCACCTTATGGGTTCACCAATCCAGAAGCTCTGAAAACCCCATTGTTTAGAGTTTTTATAGAGGTTCCATTACCTTCATTATGTAGGCATGATTGATTGATAAAATCTTTAGCCATTGTTGATTAAATCAGTCTCTAGTTCCTTCCCTTTTCCTATGAGGTGGGACTAAAAGCTTCAACCTCTAATCACATGGTTCCCCTTGAAACCAGTCCTCAACCTTAGGGGTTTTCTAGATGTCACCTCATTAACATAAACTAAGGTGTGGTTGAAAGGGACTTGTTATGAATAACAGAAGATGCTCCTTTCACACCTAACACAATGGAAATTCCAAGGGTTTTGGGAAATCTATGCCAGGAACTGTGGACAAAAACCAAATACATATATTTCTTATTATATCACAATATTATGCACGGCAAGGGTACAAATGGAAGAGCACCATCAAAACCAAAGGTCTGGAGCTAAGAGGGCAACATGCACCTGAGGTGCCCAACCAGGAGCTTCCCAAGGGCTCCAGTGAGCCAGGACTCAGCATGTGGGAACACACTGCACTGGCAGGCTTGCAAGGAGCACCCCTCTCAGGCCTAACCTTTGAAAAGCATCAATTGTGGCCCCCTTTTAGTGCTCAAGTGGACATATGTGGTCTTTCCTGCCCTGTATCTACCCATCTTCTCACTCTGGATCCACCAGGGTTTTGTGCGGCTAGCCTCATTTCTGGCCCAAGAAGTAGATGTGAGAGCTAGGCTGTTCCTGCAGAGCATCAGGTGCAGTGGCCACAGTGACATCTGGGTGGTCAAGCTATCCAGGCCAGGACAATTAGAACAAATGAGACTCAATTCAAAGCCTTTTTGTTTTTGTTTTCTGAGACAGAGTCTCACTGTCACCAGGGCTGGAGTGCAGTGGTGCAATCTCGGCTCACTGCAACCTTGCCTCCTGGGTTCGAGTGATTCTCCTGCCTCAGCCTCCCAAGTAGCTGGGATTACAGGTGCCTGCCACTATGCCCAGCTAAGTTTTTGTATTTTCAGTAGAGACAGGGTTTCACAATGTTGGCCAAGCTGGTCTTGAACTTCTGGCCTCAAGAGATCCTCCTGCCTTGGCCTCTCAAGTAGCTGGGACAAGCGTGCACCACCACACCTGGCTAATTTCTTTTTTATTTTGTAGAGATAGGGTCACAGTATGTTACCGAGGCTGGTTTCCAACTCCTGGACTCAAGAGATCCTCCTGCCTTGACCTCCCAAAGTACTGGGATTATAGGTGTAAGTCACCATGCCTGCCCCAATTCCAAGGCCTTTATTGGAACTATTGGGGAAAGGAAATTGTTTCTGTGGGCATCCTGAGAAGGTGAGAGTTGGTAAGGCCACAGATACCAACATCCACTTGCCACCGTGAAAAGAGTGCTTCCCCAGAACTAAGCTGACCCAGGGGAAATATGCGCACGTTTCTTAGGAGACCACTTGAGCTCCACACCCCACGAGACCAGATATCGACCCTCCCCTCTCTCAACTCTGCATTCCCATCTTTGCTCCACTCATTTGAGTTGGGGTTTTATTCACCTGCAACTAAGAATCCTGATACTTATCTTAAAGCTGTGGAGTTCTAGGCATGAGTCAAGAAGCAGTGCTAGAGAAAAAGAGGGAAAGGAACAGTGAGTTTGAGAGAAAGATGAAAGCACACGTCTTGGGTGCCACACTGCCATCTTGGTGGTGTTGGTTAGAATGAGAGCCATGTGCCCTAAAACCAGATGTGAGGGAGGCAAAGCTGTCATCCTGTTGTGAAACGTTAAGAATGAGATGTATATTTGCACCAAGACAGAAATCCACTCGCTTACATCAACTAGGGACCTATGGGAAGAGCCAGTGTCCCTGAGAGCAAAGCTTTGACTTGTCCTTAAGTATTTGTACAAGTTCTCGGTCGGCATCTGTGGCACACCTTGTAAAAGAGATGTGAAATGGGTCCACCTCAGTGGTTCTCAAAAGAAGGCAATTTTGGCCCACAGGGGACATCTGGTGATGTCTGCAGACATGTTTGGTTGTCACAGTTGGAAGAGGGGTGCTACTGGCATCTGGTGGCTAGAGGCCAGGGCTGCTGCTACACATCCTACCATGCATGGAACAGTCCCTCTTCCCCTTAATGCCAGGAAAGAATTGACAGATCCAAAATGTCAACAGTGGTGCTGTTGAATGTGCTAATTCAGGGAGGTGAGCAGACTCACCCAGTGATGGGGTGATACTCCGACACTGAGACATGAAAGATGACCAAGGAACCAGATGTCTCCCTGAGTGCTATTATGAGGTCTTGCCTGCACATGCATTTTTCCCTTTGAATGACGAACTTTCATTCAGTGTGCTTCATCTCCAAATCCTCACAGTCAACCGTTTGCTCATTCAAAGAATATTTGTTGTATGTCTATGTCGTGTCAGATGCTAGAAATCCAACCATAAACACTGCTTGGCTCATAGCCCAAAATCTATAAAATTTTGTTGAGTGATTTTCCCATTACATTTAAGAATTTTTGCTGGGTACGAATATATGATGGGTAAGATGCCATAGGGTAAATATTGCATTTCATTCTGTGGCAACACAGATGTTTGTGATGTGAGAGATGTAGGTGAATGCGTACTGATTCAGTGAGAGCTAACAAACAAACAAACAGAACTGGGAATCTCTATTTTAAGAATCCAGGGAAGTATCTTAAACTGATGTGTGAGCAGGTGCCAGGAATGAGGCCAGGACCACTGAACCCACTGCCATTTTTTGACCCCTTAACCTCACAGATATGGTTTGACTGTGTCCCCTCCCAAATCTCATCTTGAATTCTCATGTATTGTGGGAGGGACCCGGTGGGACCCGGTGTGAATCATGGGGCAAGTCTTTCCTGTGCTGTTCTCATGACAGTGAGTAAGTCTCACAAGATCTGATGGTTTTATAAAGAGGAGTTCCCCTGCACCAGCTCTCTTTTCCTGATAGTGAGTTTGGCTGTGTCCTCACCCAACTCTCATCTTGAATTCCCACATGTTGTGGGAGGCACCTGGTGGGAGGTAATTGAATCATGGGGGCAAGTCTTTTCTGTGCTGTTCTCATGACAGTGAATAAGTCTCACAAGATCTGATGGTTTTATAAAGAGGAGTTCCCCTGCACCAGCTCTCTTTCCCTGCCGACATCCATGTAAGATGTGACTTGCCCCTCCTTGCCTTCTGCCATGATTGTGAAGCTTCCCCAGCCACATGGAACTATGAGTTCTCCCTTAACCTCTTTTCTTTGTAAATTGTCCAGTCTCAGGTATGTCTTTATCAGCAGCATGAAAACGGACTAATACAGTCACCCTCACCCTTCCGCTCCACCCCAGGAAGCACAGCCCTGGGCAGCTTAAAATATGACCTCCTATGTGGCAGCTACAGACCCTGTCACAACCTCCATGATGCCTAGGGCCATAATGTGTAAACAGAGGAGGGTGGCATTCAAGGAACAGGTAAGAATGGACCATAATGACAGGAAATGCTAGCTTGGTATAGTGAGGTATAGCGACTCCAAGCCACTTGGAAAGACATCTGATTAACCCTCAATATCTATTTTCCCTTTAATAACCAAACCTCCCAAATTTAGTGGGGTAATGTTGACCCAGCTAAGGGGTTTATTTCCCCTACCTTCCTGGCAACAGATGTGCCATATGAGCAGCTTGCAACCAATGGGATGTGAGTGAAAGAGACATCTGCCACTTCGGGATTTCATTGGTCTGAGAAAGCTGCTCACTGTGCTTTCTTCTCCCATTGTCTGGGCTGGATCCCTGATGTGGTGCTTTTGAGCAAGTTTTATTGGATGGGGACAACAGCTCAAGGGACGGCAGGTGACAACCGAGAAGGAGCCTGGGCCTCTGGGATAAACTTGTAGAGCAGGGCCAGTGTGCCACCCTGGATTCCCTACCACCTCAGACTGTCATATGAAAGAGAAATAAATCTACTATCTGGACTAATCCTCTGCTTTCCATCTCTGTTAAAACAGCCACACCAAATATACTAACTAATTTAAAAGCTTAATCTGTAACTGAAAGTGCACACAAATCCCAGGTGACCCACCCTATTTCTGGCCTTTATACAGAGTGGGCTTATGTAGTATTATAGTAAGGCAGCAAAGCAATGGTTTCTAAATAATGGTCTGTGCTAGTATAGACCCCTGATCCCAGGATCATGGACTGGCCAGCCACATCAGAATCAGCAAGCCAAGGAGCTTCTTGGAAAATGGATTCTGGCTGGATGCAGTGGGCCTGGAGTCCTGGCACTTTGGGAGGCTGAGGCAGGAGGATCACTTGAGCCCAGGAGTTGAAGAGCAGCCTGGACAACACAGTAAGATGCTATTTCTAGAAAAAAATAATTAGCTAGACATGGTTGTGTGCTCCTAGGGTCCTAGCTACAGGGGAGGCTGAGGCAGGAGGACCATTTCAGCCCAAGAGGTCAAGGCTGCAGTGAGCTATGATCACACCACTGCACTCCAGCCTGGGTGACAGAGATAGATCCTATCTCTTAAAAATAACTTTTAATGGATTCTTTGGCCCCCAACTCTGGAGTTTCTTATTCAGCAACCTGTAGAAGGGCTCTAACACCTATCATTTTATCCAGATAATTCTGATGTGCAGCTCCTGGACCGTAACATGCATCCCAGGCATTTGCTACTCTCTTGCTCTCAGCTCTCTGTTGTTCAGGTCACCCTTTGACAGCTGCATCTTCTCTTCTGGGGGTCCATTTGGAGTCTTCTCTCCAGCTTACCATCTTTGGCTCCCTACCCGCTTCTCACCAAGCGCACATCTTTCCCAGGCATGGCATCACCAACAGCTTCAAATGGGAGGCCTCCCACCACCAGCCAAAGTCTGGAGGAGCTTCCGCCAGAGCAGCTCACTGTTCTCTACAGCGCCCGCCTCCCTGCCAGGAAGAGGACTCAGGCAGGTGGGAAATGTGACAAGAAAAGCTCAGGTTGGACTACCCTGCAATGGTGAGGGAAGACTATGTCGGCCTATTTTGTAATACCTGGAGAGAACCAGGGCTGCTAAGTCCCTGTGAAATAAAACCACAGGAGGTGTTCCATGCTGCAGACAAAGATTGCAGGCACAAGCCCGTCCCCGGCGGTCAGTCCCTCCAGCCCAGCTCCTCAGCTCATGTAAACGCAGAGAACCCCTTGCAGTCTTCCAGGAAATGATCTGCCACTCATGGATAGCTGAGCCCTGGAGAGTTCTTGGTTACTTCCTTGAATTACTCCAGAGTACTTATTGGAGATGTCCTGGTAAAGATCCCCAAGGAATCTCTCTAAGTCACCCATTTCCCATTTCCTACGAATTACCTGCAGGGCTTGTTACAACACAGATTGCTGGACCCCACCCCAGAGTTTCATCTTCAGTGGTTGCTACAGACCCAATGCTTATTGCATTCCTGACCTTCAGTTTGATGCTCTTAGGAGCTGGAGATTTTGGGTGGTGATTACCAAAGCTCTGTCTTCACAAATGGGATTAGGGCCCTTATAAAAGAGATTCTGGAGAGCTCCCTTGCCTATCCTGCCTTGTGAGGACACAGCAACAAGGCGCCATGTATGAACCAGGAAGTGGGCCCTCACCAGACACTGGATCTGCAGTGCCTGCTCTTGGACTTCCCAGGCTCCAGAACCATGAGAAATAAATATCTTGTTTGTAAGCCACCCAGTGTATGTACTCTATTATGGCAGCCCAAACAGACCAAAACAGAAGTTCTGGGGCAGGACCTAAGAATTTGGATGGCTAACAAGTTTCAGGTGATGTGGAGGCCACAGCAGGAACTTCTTGACATGGCTCATGGGGTTCAGGAAGATTATTTCTCTGCAAGTGGAAAAAAGATCGGAAGGGTAGAAAGGCAAGTGGGAACAAGAGACAACACAACATCACGGACAATGGATCTGGCAGAACTCTTGGATCTGGTTCTGTCCTGCACTGGCTGTGTGCCCAGTGCCTTTGACCCTTTGAATTTTTTTTTCTGTAAAACTGGTGATACAATATTAGTTAATATGGTTGGTGCAACAACGAAGTGAATAGTGTCCATGAAGCTCCTGCAGTGCCTGACTCAGGTATGCAGTACATGGCCAGGAAATGGTATTTCAAGCCCCTGCCTCAGTTTCCCACAATTGTGCCCTATTAAGTTTGGTGATGACATTGTTTTAAAAAAAAAATCTCAGGGGTCACTAGATCCAAAATGTGGATCGACTCTTTTATTATGAGTCCTAGAGTGAGGGAAAGCCCTTAACCTCTTAACTTACACTGCAACATTCTATGAACATTTTCTACTTTACCTAAATAGTTCTATGTGATCAACTCACCCATTAGACAGAGGGAATTAATCTCATTTTCTTTGAAGTTACACATGGAAGAGGGATGTTTTCCAGGAAGACGTCGTTATCACTTTGGTAATTTACATCAGCAGCTCACTTGCCCAGGAGGGAGTTTTCATTGTCCTTTGTGGTGAAAATGAGAGGAGGAGACGTGGTGAAAGTCTGTAAAGTCCTAGCATCAGCACCCCCAAGAGCTTTGAGAGTCTGCCAGCCCTCCTTTCTAGAATAGTAAAGCAAGGAGCTCAGTGGCCTCCTTGTGCTGCGATCCCAGCTTCTGTACATGGAACCTCCTGAAAAATCCATCATGCCTTTTTCTGTTTTTCCAGAGTTGGTTGTATAATTTGTGAACTACCCAGATGTTTTGCTTCTACCTTCTCTTTTCTTGGGAGCCATTTCTTTCTCACCTCTTCAAAATCCTGGTAGAGGCTGGGCACAGTGGCTCATGCCTGTAGTCTCAGCACTTTGCAGGGCTGAGGCAGGTGGATGTTTGAGCCGAGGAGTTTGACACCAGCCTGAGCAACATGGCAAAACCCCATCTCTACAAAAAATAAATAGATTAGCCAGGCATAGTGGTACATACCTGCAGTCCCAGTTACTCAGGAGACTGAGGTAGGAGGATCCCCTGAGCCAGGGAAGCTGAGCCATGGAAACGCCACTGCACTCTAGTCTGAGCAAGAAGATGGCATCCGGCCTGCAGCTACAGGGAACTGAGAGCAGAGAATGAAAGAAGGCACTCCTGCTATAGCCTAGATGCAGCACAATGCATTATCTAGAGATTTTAGGCAGTGAGACCCCGCCTAAAAAAAAATACAAACAAACAACAACAACAATAACAAATAAATGAAACACTAGTAGAGTTTTTTTTACACAGTTGGCTCAATAAATATCACTGGCTGAGTCATGTCTTTGGCCTGCCTTTTTGACATTTTTCTGTTTCATAAGCTCCAGAGGAGTTGAAAAAAACTAAGGAAAAGGACAATCAAAACAGGTGGCCCTGATAGATGTGTGGAAGAGACTCTGTGGGGCTGGGTGGCGGGGCTTGTGAACCACAGAAGGATTGACACTAGTGGCTCAGCAGCCAATACTGAAGAATTGCCAAGACTAACCCATCCAGGTCCTTCCCTGCCCACTGTTGCTGGGGTAGGACTTTCAGATCCCCTCTCGGTTATTTAACTAATGGCCTTCCCATAGTGTTCACCAACCTTGTTTAGAAAACATTCTTTTCCTACAAAAGGCAGCAGAGTGGGAGGGTAGGAGGGGGTGAGAGCTGAAAAACTTCTTTTGGGTTCAACACTCACTATTCCGGTGATGGGAGCACTAAAAGCACAGGCGTCACTACTACACTACATGGGCATGTAGCAAATCTGCACTTGTACCCCCTAAATATACAAAAATAATATTTTTTTGAGATGGAATCTCCCTCTGTCACCCAGGCTGGAGTGCAGTGGCATGATCTCAGCTCACTGCAACCTCTGCCTCCTGGGTTCAAGTGATTCTCTTGTCTCAGCCTCCTGAGTAGCTGGGATTATAGGCACGTGCCACCACGCCTGGCTGATTTTTGTATTTTTAGTAGAGATGGGGTTTCACCATGTTGGTCAGGCTGATCTCGAACCCCTGACCTCGTGATCCACTCACCTCGGCCTCCCAAAGTGCTGGGATTACAGGTGTGAGCCATCACGCCTGGCCTAAAAATAATTTTTTTTAAAGCAAACTTTTTTTCCTAGGGCAGGGCTCTGAGCAATGAGTCAATGGTCCGTAGAGGTACTAAACGTGTCCACTAGGAGCCCATGGAGATAGCCGATGGGGTTTATTATTGCGAGAGCAGAGCAGAAATAATGAGAGGAAAGGGCCGGACTGTGAGCACCCAGATTCATACATAAGCTGTCTTCTTTCAGGGTTTCCTCTTGCAACGAACAGCACCATCATCCATCTAGAGGTTCGAACCAGTAATCCAGGAGTAATTTCTGGCACCTCCGTCTCTCTCAATCTATCCCTTCTTGCATATTCAATCCAGCATTATCTCCTACCCATTCAAGTTTGCCACTTCAGTGTCTCTCACATCAGTCTGTTTTCCATACCTTCGCACCACCCCAGTCCACGTCATCACCTCTCACGGGGAAACTGACAGCCTCCCAGCTGGCCTCCCAGTGGTCCCTTCCGCTGCTGCAGAGCAGCCTTTCCACATGCCAGCTGATTGTGTTACATCTCTTCTTAGAAGCATTCAGTGACTTCCATTTGCTTTTAGGATAAAGATGGAACGTCACGTGACCTTGCACAGTCTTGCCATTGACACAGTGCCTGGTGTGTAGGGGACCCCTTAATACATGTTGAGTAATGAATACGCCACATCTAGCTGTTATATAAATGAATAAATTAATGAGTGGGTAGATGGATGAGGATGCCTTAGGACTTCCCCTTGGGACTTTGCAAAATCTCTCTAGCCACCAGCTGAGTCTTGAAGGAGTCTTCGTGCCATGACAACAGACACAGGCTCTAATTAAAAGTTAAGTCCTACTGCGGCCCCGTGTTGTGGATCCCAGTTCACAAATCACTCGCCTCACACATCCCACACCTGATTCTTAGATTCCTTTTTATATGACCCACCCTGGCAGTGATTGTGTCACCTCATGCATTTATCTGGATGCATAATCTTATTTCTCAGGACTTAGGACCTAGCTGTCTTCTGAATATGCTTTCATTATCTATCACAGCTCCTGGGCCCCTCCAATGTTACCCATCCCTTGGGCCCCTCCTTTCTTCTTTTCCCACATGCGCAGCCCCTACCTAGCTCACCCTAGGTGCACGGGAAAGACTCACACATAGTCAAGCCCTGAACTGTTCAGACGTCTGGGCCTCTAACCCCGGAGACATTAGTTCAGTGTCTCTTGGAAGGATTCCAGAATCTGCATTTTTACCTAGCTCTCCAGATAATGTATTGTGCTGCATCTAGGCCATAGCACCTACCCCAGGTATTTGCCTACGAGTGCCTTCTGCTAATTCTCTGCTCTCATCTCCCCATACCTGCAGGCCGGATGCCATCTTCTTCTATATCAAAGTCTGAAGAGGATAGCCTAAAGAAATAGCTATCCCTAGGCTGGGCATGGTGGCTTATGCCTGTAATCCCAGCACTTAGGGAGGCCAGGGTGGGCGGATCACCTGAGGTTGGGAGTTCGAGACCAACCTGACTAACGTGGAGAAACCCCATCTCTACTAAAAATACAAAATTAGCCGGGGGTGGTGGTGCATGCCTGTAATCCCAGCCATTTGGGAGGCTGGGGCAGGAGAATCAGTTGAACTCGGGAGGCAGAAGTTGCGGTGAGCTGAGATCGTGCCATCATACTCCAGCCTGGGAAAGAAGAGTGAAACTCCATCTCAAAAAAAAAAAAAAAAAAAAAAGAAAGAAAGAAAGAAATAGCTATCCCTCCAATACAGCGTTTCTAGAACCATAAAGTACTACTGAACTACAGTTTCACGGATAACATAATCCAAATTCTGTTTAAGACCAGAGTTTTAATAGAATAAGAAAGAATGGGACTCTTTCTTCAGACTATATGCTCATTATTATGAAATGTGATCAGTTTATACTTGACAATTCTGAGTTTCCCTCAAACATCTTATAAAGACATTAGCATAGACCCTGTCACAGCATAGATGCTCAATAAATATTCTTTGAATAAATGATTTAAATTTTTTCTCCTCCACCAAAAAACACCTTGTTCAATAGTTATATTAATGGGTTGCCTTTGAAATCAGGGCTGACAATTGTACGGATATCCTCATCAGCACTTTTCCATTTTCTATATTTGGAAGTTGAAGGTCAAACACCAAGCAACTGAATCCTATCTGACTGAAAGCAGAGTCACTGGCTGGGCTCAGTGTCTTGGCTTCTGATAAGATGAAATATTAATCAGACCATTGATTGTGTTTTGAAACGGTCTCTTTTTATCTATAAAAGCTATTTAAGTACATTTAAGATACCATGGCTTTCACATTTTACTCTGAAGACCCTACCAGTCAAATGTTGGAATAGCTTTTGTTTAAGTCAAAGGACTATTTCTTTCATATTTGGGAAGACAAATCATAATATATTAGGACTGGAAAATAGCAAAGTAGCTATTTATATAATCCAAGGTGGGTTATATAGAAAGGAATCCAAGGATCAGCATCCAAGGATGTCGACTCCCTCCATGGAGCCTAACCTAGAGATGCTACAGAAGAGGTGGGAGGCTGAGTTTGGAGGACCACAGACCCAAGCTCAGCAACTAACATGGTACAGTGTGGTCTGGAGTGGAAGGCAGCCAGAGTCACTGGATTCCGTCCCTCCTATTTCTCCCTTTCCCTCCGCTTTATATGCCCTAGGAGATGCCCTAGTACAGGAACGCTAGCCCAGAGCCTAGGAAATGTGGGGCTGGAGAGGCAACGTGAGGGCAACATCAGCACATTCTGGATAGGAAGCATGGCAGAGGCAGGCAGGCTGGCAGGAGTCTGAGCATCTTCTCCCTGCCATCCACCTACAACCGCCTTTCCTGAGACAGAAGGCCTGGGTAATCCCCTGGCGGGGTGGATGATGCAGAAAGTAGGGAAAATAGAAAGTAGTGGAACAAGAACGCAATCAGGATCTGTTCAACCACAGAGGCAGCCCCACTCCCCAGACCTAAAGTAGCCTGAAAAGCACAAGCAAGGCTTTCTCCTGTCTCCCGCTAAAGGCATACACTGGAGCCAGTGCAGTTCAGAGTCCCAACAGAACAAAAGATGAGTTCACAGAGAAAAACAACAAAACCACTGCAAAAGTAATGAGAAAGACAGAATAAGAATTTTAAACGAGCACAATTAATAGTCTCCAACATGAATGGGAGGATATTGGATACCTGTAAGAAGCCCAAGTGACTATGAAGATAAAACTATTACAAATATCGTATACAGAGGCCAGGCGCAGTGACTCAACGCCTGTAATCTCAACACTTTGAGAGGCCAAGCCAGGCAGATCACAAGGTCAAAAGATTGAGACCATCCTGGCCAACATGGTGAATCCTCGTCTCTACTAAAAACACAAAAATTATCTGGGTGTGGTGGAATGTGCCTGTAATCCCAGCTACTCAAGAGGCTGAGGCAGGAGAATTGCTGGAACCCAGGAGGCAGAAGCTACAGTGAGCTGAAATCATGCCACTGTCCTCCAGTCTGGCAACAGAGCAAGACTCCATCTCAAAAAAGAAAAAGAAAAGAAAAAACAGAAATATTGTATACAAAAACATATAATTTTCCAAGTAAAGGATTCACTGGGAGATTAAATATCAGAATGGGTACAGATGCAGAAAGATGTAGTGAGCTGGAATATGAAGTCAGAGAACTCCCAAAGAAAGCATCAGGAAAGAAAACAATGTGAGAAAAGCTAAGCAGTATGGAAAACAGAAGTAAAGTTGTGACTCTCTGCATAATAAGAGTCCTCCAAGGAGAGAAAAAAAGTAAACAGGGAGAAAAATACTTGAAAAAATAATGTTTCAGAATCAGAGAAAGGTCAAATGCTTCAAATGAAAAGGTCTCATCCAGTGTTAAACAAGATCAAAAAGGGTGGAGGGAACAAAACTAGATACTACATGGTGAAATGTAAGACTATCAATGCTAAAGAGGAAATTCTAAAGGCTTACAGAGGAAAGAAACAGTTCACCTTAAAAGGGGCAAGAACCAGATTGCTATGAGGATTCTTGATAGCCGTGGAGGAACATCTTCAAAACAGTGAAGATAAGGAACTTGGAACCTAAATATTTATATTCAGCCAATCTTTTACTTAAATGTGAGTGCAAAATGAAGATGTTTTTAATCATACTGAGTCTAAGGGAAAGATATGCCACAGTTTTATGCCCCTTTGAAAGAATTTTTGGGGGATACACTTCAAGAAGGGAAATTAAACCAGAAAGAAGCAACAAGATAATAGGAAATAAAAATAAATAAAGAACGGATACATGATATGACATGATGCAATCTTGAAAATACTATGCTAAGTTTAAGAAACTAGTCATAAAAGGCCACATAGTATATGACTCCATTTATATGAAATGTCCAAAACAGACAAATGCATAGAGACAAAAAGTAGATTAGTGATTGTCAGGGGCCAAGGGGAGTAGGTGGGTAGTAACTACTAATAGGTACGGGGTTTCTTTTGTGGCGTGGTGAAAATGTTTTGGAATTAGATAGTGGTGATGGTTTCACAACTTTGTGAATACACTAAAAGCCACTGAACTGTATACTTTAAAAACAATTTTTAAATAAACAGAGAAAATAAATATTAGGAAAGTCCATTTAAAAACAGAAAAAAGCTGGGTGCAGTGATTCACGCCTATAATCCCATCAACTTGGGAGGTTGAGGCGGGAGGATCACTTGAGCCCAAGAGTTGAAGGCTACAGTGAGCTATGATCATGCCACTACACTCCAGTCTGGTCAACAGAGCCAGACCCTATCTCTTAAAACAAAAACAAAAACAAAACAGATGAAATTACTGCAAATTTGAATTTGCCACAGTACCAAAAAACAAAAAAAGCATGAGCAATGATTCTCCCTTCCACTTCCCCAACCACCAAAAATATCTAGACCAGTCTTAGAGCCCCAGAGAATAAGTAAAGTGCTAGGAAGGAGGGTGAAGGAAGATGAGACCAAAAATCATACCATCTTAGTCTATTTTCTGTTGCTTTTAACAAAATACCTGAAACTGGGTAATTTATAAAGAAAAGGAATTTATTTCCTACCCTTCTGGAGGCTGAGAAGTCCAAGGTTAAAGGGGCCACATCTGGTAAGACCCTTCTTGCTAGTGGGAACTCTTATTTATAAGAGTCTTGAGGCAGTGCAGAGCATCACATGGCAACAGGGCTGAGTGTGCCACCGTGTTAGCTCAGGTCTCTCTTCCTGTTAAAAAGCCCCCAGTTCCACACCAGTGATAACCCATTAATTCATGAATGGATCAATCCATTCACAGAGCCAGAGCCCTCATGATCCAGTCACCTCTTAAAGGCACCACCTCTCAGTACTGCCACATTAAGGATTAAGTTTCAACGTGAGTTTTGGAGGAGATAGTCCAACCATGGTACATCTTAAGAGTCTTTTCTGGCCAGGCGCGGCGGCTCACGCCTGTAATCCCAGCACTTTGGGAGGCTGAGGTGGGAGGACCACACAGTCAAGAGATTGAGACCATCCTGGCCAACATGGTGAAACCCCCATCTCTACTAAAAATATAAAAATTAGCTGGGCATGGTGGCATGCACCTGTAGTCCTAACTACTTGAGAGGCTGAGGTAGGAGAATTGCTTGAACCCGGGAGGTGGAGGTTGCAGTGAGCCAAGATCATGCCACTGCACTCCAGCCTGGCGATAGAGTAAGACTCTGTCTCAAAACAAAAAACAAAAACAAAAATAAATAAAGAGCCTTTCTTTATTCAGGGAGATATAAATTTTTTTATGTCAATGCTTTAAGCATTGATAGGGAAAAAGAAATGTCAGTGGGAATCTAAATAAGGCTAGGGATAACCGCCAGAGAAACAGCAATATCTGATGGGGCTGTGCCAAGCAGTCTTTACATATTAGGATACATAATTGTTTTTTGATAAATTATTTTCTTTTTATTTATGTCCTTTTTATGGTCTTTCAGTAAATTCATATACTATATATAAATCAAATATATACTATATAAATTATATATATATATATATATATATATATATATATATATGTATTTTTTCTAGATGGAGTTTTGCTCTTGTCACCCAGGCTGGAGTGCAATGGCTCTATCTTGACTCACTGCAACCTCTGCCACTGGGACTCACGCAATTCTCCTGCCTCAGCCTCCTGAGTAGCTGGGATTATAGGCACCCACTACCACAACTGGCTAATTTTTGTATTTTTAGTAGAGATGGGGTTTCACCATGTTGGCCAGGCTGGTCTTAAACTCCTGACCTCAGGTGATCCACCCACCTTGGCCTCCCAAAGTGCTGGGATTACAGGCGTGAGCCACCTCACCTGGCCAATATATTTTATGTCTTACATATACATTTACAATATTGAATTTTTATTCTCTATATATTTATATGAAATATATACTGGTACACTTTATATTTAAAGTGCATTATATTTGGAGATATATTTTCTATAAATTTTATATCAAAGTAGTAAATGGAGCATTGCAAACTTTTTGGGTTTTTTTTTTGTGTGTGTTTTTTTTTTTTGAGACAAGGTCTCTAAAAAATGGTATGTTGCCCAGGCTGACCTCGAGCCCCTGGGTTCAAGCAATCCTCCTGTCTCAGCCTGATGAGTAGCTGGGATTACAGGTGCACACTACCACACCTGGCTCAAACTATTATCTCTGTGTTTGATGGGGCTGATAAGCAACTAAGCCATCCTTGGATTTCATCTTGCTGAGATTTTTCTAGCTTGTTTCTCCGGTTTTTTGTTTGTTTGATTCCCACCAATAGAAAGCAAGCTCCATGGAGCGCATACTCATTGCTTGCCTGTGATCTGCCTTATCCAGAATGCCCAGCATCCATCTCAGCCGACACCCTCATGGATACCTTCCGACCCACTCCCCACACGCCGGGCCAATGCAGGTACGAGGCTGGAAACTTCTCCCAAAAAGCCAGGCCAGTTCAGCTCGGAACCCCCACAAAATAAGGATGAAGAGATTGAAGGTGTTTTTGTTCAAAGAGCTCTGGCATGGAGGCCAGAGTCCTTCCATGAAATATAACAAAGGGAGGCAGTCCACCCCTAAACACTTACTGATATCGGACAGCAGAAGCTGCTTGGGACCAGCGACTGCTACAGTACAGGAGCTACGGGCTTCACCAGCTTTGCACTTGCAATGATTCCCAGCGCAGCCTCTTCACACTATGCATTGTCCCTTTGCAGCAGAGGGACGTCCAGACTCCTCCAAGCACCACCCCATCCCAAACATTCCTGCCAAAAGCCTTCCAAGAGGGTTAGAGTCTTGCAGACAAACAGAGCAGCTTCATGTGGGGAGGGGACTCAGTTAAAGCGCAGCCCCTGGGAACACAGTAGCAGACTTTTTTTTTCTTTTTTTTCAGGTAGTGAGCATAATAGCCAACTGTATCAGCAGCTCAAGCTGTGTAGAAGACAGCATTGGAGACTGGGCGTGGTGGCTGTAATGCCGGCACTTTGGGAGGCCAAAGTGGGAGGACTGCTTGAGGCCAGGAGTTTGAGATCAGCTTGGGCAACATAGTGAGACCTCATCTCTACAAAAAATTTAAAAATTAGCCAGGCATGGTGGTGCATGCTTGTAGTCCTACTTACCGGAGAGGCTAAGGCAGAAGGATTGCTTGAGCCCAGCAGGTGGAGGCTTCCGTGAGCCATGATAGCACCATTGCCTGGGCAACTGAGGAAGACCCTGTCTCAAAAAAAAAAGTGTTGATTACACAAAGATAATAATGACTCCTTCCTAGGACTGACTATAGGGATAAGTGAGAAAACATATTTAAAGTGCCCAACTGTGCTAGCATGTTGTCAGCAATCAACAAACAGCTGACAGATAGAATAAGAATGACTGTGCCTAGTCCAGTGCCTGCCTCATAGCTGTCATTTACTAGCAGGCAGCAGGTAGCTCATAGAATAGAGAAACAGAAAATCCAGGTTTGAAGGTGGGTCAAGAACAGCAAGGAACTGCAGAGGGTTCTCAACAATATCTGTAAAAATAAATTTTTACAAAACAAATTCATTTGGGGAATCTCTTTATTTTGATAAAGTGATTCCTTACTTGATAAAACAATCATCATAGAGTTGCTTTAAGAAGTAAATCTTTTTCAAAATATCATTCCACCTATCACAGAATTACTTACACATCACCTTCCTGAGCAAATCTGTTTTTTGGAGTGACTCACATCTGTATTAATGCTTTAAATATCTTAACAATATAAAAATGGCGAATGAACACTTACTATTTTCCTGGGGAAAATTAGAAGAAATTAGCTTAATTGTAGGAAAAAGGGCTTAGCACAGGCATGAGAAGAGCATATTGGTATTAAGGGCAGTCACAAACACAAAGAAATTAAATTTGTCATGTGAATACCTTCATATAAATCATTAGACACCAAAGCAGCTTCTGACGTTAGCAGGCTATTTCAGAATCACGGGAGTCAACTAGTGGAGATCCCTTGATATTCACAATTTCTGTATTTTGCAAATGCACTTCCAAGCTCATTATTGGACATCTTTAGATTGGAAAGGAATCGAATGGTGATTTCATTGAGTCCTAGCACTCTCACAGGTGGTATCTGAGACCCCAGGAGGTGGAGCTGATTTGGCAGAGGTTGCACAGCCAGTTGACTCTGCACCTTTGGCGGGAGACCTCACCTCCCCAGTACGATTTTAACGTTCTCTCCACCGCGCTGTTATTACCACCCTTTTATGCTCTTTCACTGCTGTCCTTAGTCTGTATTCCTTCAGCTACATCCTCTATATTAAATGCCAGTTGAACACCAAACACCTTTTTGAGCCTCGTTGCCCAGTGTCAACGGTCCCCAGTGGTTCAGTATCTTTTTCATTCTATTTTGTTGAGACCCTAATATTACCAAGCCAGGGCTATATCTCCTTCAATGTTACCTGGAAAATAAGTTCAACATGTTTAACAACAATGTTCATGATATTTGATTCTAGTAATGAGGTGTTGCAGGTGTAACGGATGACTTTCACCACTGAAACCATAATTTTTAGAAATGGGAAGAGTAACGTGAGAAAATACTCTCACCACTGGTGAAAAATCACGTTTTCACAGGGTTTGCAAACAGGGAAATATTTGTGGTTTTGTCTCATATGTTTTCCTTTTTTTGGCAAAAGCAAAAGGCAGTTTTCTTTGCAATGAAAACGGCCTTTCGTTTCGCCAATGCTTCACATCCATTTTTGCCAAGCAAAAAGCTGTTTTCCCAGGAGAAAACAGCTCAAGCTGAAAGAAAAGTGAAGCACAATTTGTAAAATTTCCCTCTTAGAAAACAAAAATCACTCCACTCAATGCACATGCCACCTGAGGGCCCTTGCGTGGAGCAAGATAATGAGGGAGCTGTGTTTGAACATATACGTGAACAAACTTATCTAGAACATTTTTAAAAAGCCTAAAGTCACATGGGTGGCAGTTTTAAAATTATGCTCAGAATTAGTAGGAGTCCAGTCTTTACCTCCATGATCCAAATGTGCCTCAGGAAAACTTCTAAAATGCTGTTTGTTGGTTTCCCTATGTTATTTACTCTGGATGACTTCTGTATAGGTAATGACATTTTCCATCTTGTTATTATACCATGATCCATTTGACACTCCACGGAATCCTGCAAATTAGGAAGAGCTGGCGTTATCTCCATTTTATGTAAGTTCACCCGACATGTAGTGGCGGGGACCCTGTGATGCTGGTTTAGACGAGGAGACCGAAGCCCACTTGAGTCACTTTGGCAAGGTGGTTTAGCCCTGGAATCTGGCCCAGAGCCCAGGGGTTCCGATTCCTTGTTCCTCGTCCTTTGCCCTAGTGCTCTTTACAATAAACTCGGATCAGAATTTCCCAATGTGGCCACAAGATTCGTTTTGATTTTTGTTCCATTTTGTTTTGCTTTGCACTTCCCTGAGGGTGGTATCTGTACACCTTTTGAAGTGTCATGGTACAGTCTTCAGCAGCTCATGGCTGCTGTTAGAAAGATAACTTCGTTTTGAAAAAAATCTGAAGTTTCCAGTAGCCACTCCCATGGCAAATAGATGCTACAGCAACTGTCACCTTTATAGAAGTGGGCCATTTATTACATAGAAAACTAAAAAGATTGAAACCAGTTTTGTTGAATGGCAATATTTAATGAGCTATTCCTTGAGAGAGCCACTGGGGATATTTTTTTAATTCCATTTATTAGAACAAAAGCTGTAATCAGATTGCAAAATGACCTCAAGTTCTTAATTTGTTTAAAATAAGACATTCTATTCTAAATTTCCACAATTATCAGAATTCTTGTTTCATAGCTTATTATTTCCCATTCAAGCAGCCACAAAAGATAAAAGCAAATATTTTACATAAATTTCAACCGTACCTGTGGACATTCAGGTAAATCTGGATGTGTGACAAACATACCTCCATTTGCCCCTCTATCTATCCCAGTCCTAACCACCCTCTTCGAATAAAAGCTCGAGTCACAACTCCTTGGAGAGCATTAGACTTCTCTGGTCTTTCACTTTTCCCAATTTCTCCATCCGTGATAATCTGCACAACAAAATTTACCACTTACATCACAGAAATGTACTCCTAAAAATGGTAAAGTTTATGGTAAATTTTATATGCATATTTACTCCAACTAAAAAAAAAATTAGAAAAAAAAGTATAGGTTTATTTTAATGAAGGTCATGTTTAAGAGCTTAAAAATAAAGCACTTATGTAATTTTTTCCCTTAAAAAACGTGCCACTTAACTGTATATTGCCTGGACTGTTTCACATGTGTACACTAAATCTTTCTAACTACATGGATAGAAACTTCCTGAAAGCTTAAACTATGTCTAAACCTTTTATAATTCTCTCTCAACACTTCTAACAGCACTGTAGGACAGCAAATCATACATCAATAATTACTGATTCAAAAGAATTTTCATATAAACACACCTTAATGTGATGCTTCCCTTAAAGGTTTAAATAAATATGGGGAAGGAAGCTTCATGGAAAATCATAAAAATTCATCTTACTGCATTTTATCTCAAAATTCTCTTTTTTTTTTTTTTTTTTTTTGAGATAGAGTTTTCCCTGTCACTCAGGCCTGAGTACAGCAGTATGATCAAGGCTCACAGCAGCCCAAACTTCCTGGGCTCAGTCATCCGCCTGCCTCAGCCTCCTCTGTAGCTAACACTACAGGTGCACCCTACCACACCCAGCTAATTTTTTAGTTGTTTTTTTTTTTTTTCTTTTGTAGAGATGGTGTCTTGCTACATTGCCCAGGATGGTCTGGAACTCCCGGGCTCAAGCAATCCACCAGACTCGACCTCCAACAGTGCTGGAACTACAGGCATGAGCCACTGCACCTGGCCCCACTTTATTCTTTATTCTTCATTCTCCTTCACATTTGTAAGGAGGAGATTTCACAGAAGCAAAAACAGAGCATACCCTCTGGTAGTAAACAGCAATTTGCAGTAATGAACTCTGATACCTTGGACAGCGCCTCGGCACACTGTGTGGTTCAACATTCATTCAATTGACTGAGTGGGATATTTGATTAAGTGAGCCTTCTGATAGCAAGCAACTAGGAGAAGAGGAGTGGGCAGGGATGGGAGCCGCATGAAAGACAGCAAAACAGTGATACTCAATTAGTGCATTAGTGCACTTCAGAAACCCCTAGGGTACCACTTGGAAGCCTGAGGCTTCCTGTCTCTGTATATCACAGGAGGCTGGGGTCTCCCCTGAGTCTACATCAGCCAGATGATGGCAGGACATCTGGAGCATGTCTGCCGGTGCTGAGTTGTCCCTACACTGACAAGAGGAGAGGAGGCTGGGGCCAGCTCTAGCCCACGTGGCTCTGATGCGTGGAAGCTGCTTGCCTTCCAGCATGCCCTCAGTTCCTCCAGGGCAGGGTCAGTGTCTGTCCCCCTTCCCTCTCCAAAACCAGTGTTAAGAAGCTGACATTTATCAAAATGAACAAACACCTGCTGCCAGTGACTCGTGCCCTGAATAAGGACATTCAGAGGAGCATCTAGAGAGTTTGTGATGAGAATCAGAGGCTCTTGATACTGGGCATCTCCAGGCACAAGTTTTCACTCGCTGTGCACGGCATTTATGACAACCAGCCACACCCTGCAAGGAGGGATTCCTTATTTCCATGCTTTTTCTCTGGGGAGAGAGAGGGAAGAAAAAGTGTGCAGGTCTCTTCTTGAGGTATATCCCAGAGTCTCAGCTTCTTGTTCCTTATTTCTCACATACAGCAGTTCATTTATATTCCACTGGGCTTCTGCACATAAAATTCATCTCTGCGTGGGTGGAAGTAGCCCCAACTTACTTCCGTGCTGTTCACAGAGTTATTTTCATTATTGGTACATTATGTGCTATCTCTGAAACTCACTGTACTTGGAGAAATAAGTGTTGGACTCTGGAGGGGTAAATCTAGTTTAATTGCCTTAACTCTCTTGTTGCCATCAGGGTAAATGTTCCCACCACCCCTCATTACATGCCAGTATCACTAAACCTGGGTCTGTACCGTCAGTAAGAAAACTGGTGTGAATGGCAGGGACTTAGAATTCAAATTGTAGTCAACGCCCTTTATTTCCATCATACAACTGCAAATTAGTAAACTAATTTGGCACGTTCCTTAGTCTCTGCTGAAAAACACTCAGACACCATGCAAAATCCTAAACAGGATCTTAAACATAACCTCAATTGTCCTCAAGTAAGGATCTGGTCTGGTAGCGGGGAGAGAGAGCTAACATTTGCTGAATGCCTTCCATGTGCGACGCATTTGCACAGGTCTTATTTCATTAATCATGCCCACGCTGGCTCTAGAAGGTGAATCTTGCTAACATTATCTGGTGGATGGGAAAATGGAGGTATGAAGAGGTGAAGCAATTTGCCAGTGTTCGTGCAGCTAATCAATGGCAGGGCCAGGAGTTCAGTCCCGGACGGCCTCCTTCCACGTCTCCACCCTTTCTTCCCTGCTCTGCTGCCTCTCCTAGTGAGTACAGGACCTGTGAGACAGGTGCTGAGATTGCTGAGATGAAGCATCGCTTGCAGTACAGCAAAAGAAAAAGCCAAGTGGACCTATTCAGGATGTCACAAATGCATCCACGCAGCCCCACACATAAGGCTGCAGTGTTCATGGAAAGAAGCAAGCCTCCTTTCCACCAAACCCCTGGGGAGGCAGCTGAGGTACAGCTGGGTCCCTACACACTCTATCATGTTCTCAGGCATTTTAAGGCATGATTAACCTTAAATTATTCCCTAATATCAGACTGTGGTTTTCCTGCTTCCAGAGATAACAGGATAGACCCAAGAGGGCCACAAAAAAAAAAATTAAATAAATAAATAAGCACTCCTTTTTAAACATAAGCTCTCAGAGTAAAGAACATGAACATTCTGTCTCGACAGGCTCTAGAGGCGGCCTGCCCGGGTTCAAATGTTAGCTCTGCCACTTACTCCCTAATTGACCTTGGCCCAGTTGTTCCCCCTTTCTGTGCCTCAGTTTCTTCCTCTGTGAAAGTAGGAATAATAACAGTGCATACTTCACAAGGTTGCAGTGGGATTTCTCGAGTTAATGTACGCACAGCATTGAGATGCTGGCTGATGCTTGGAAAGGGCCTGTGGGCCATTGCTGACCCTATAGGCACATTTCCCCTTGCCCTTGTGCCAGTGACCCTCGAGAGATTTCTTTGCTGCTTCTAGATCTATGACATGGTTGACGGGAGTCATTATGAGCGCTTAGATTTACTTGGCTTGGGAGATTCAGTTTTTGTTTTCTGTTTGATATGCCATTGAAACAGGCCTAGGGGCCAGCTGTGGTGGCTCACACCTGTAGTTCCAGCCCTTTGGAAGACCAAGGCGGGTGGATCACCTGAGGTCAGGAATTCAAGACCAGTCTGACCAACATGGTGAAACATCATCTCTACTAGAAATACAAAAAATTAGCTGGCCATGGTGGCAGGCTCCTGTAGTCCCAGCTCCTTGGGAGGCTGAGGCAGGAGAATCACTTGAACCTGGGAGGAAGAGGTTACAGTGAGCCGAGATCATGCCACTATACTCCAGATTCCAGCCTGGATGACAGAGCAAAACTCCGTCTCAAAAAAAAAAAAAAAAAAAAAAAACAGGCCTCGGTTCTCTCTTTTGTATCTATGGATTCATCCCTCCTTTCAGGCTTCTGTTATGT
Source organism: Cacajao melanocephalus (assembly GCA_963573385.1). Classification (NCBI taxonomy): domain Eukaryota; kingdom Metazoa; phylum Chordata; class Mammalia; order Primates; family Pitheciidae; genus Cacajao; species Cacajao melanocephalus. The sequence goes on from CAUYLG010062084.1 coordinate 80,113, forward strand.
GGGAAAGGCAAGAAGGCACTTTTCAAGGCCTTGTGCTGGTAATGCCTTTGACTGAGAATAGAACCTACGTCACATCCTTCCCATTGGCCTTTCCCTGGCATCGCTCTTGACAATGCTCCATTCCATTTTACTCCCATATCCTAGGCTGTGGATGTCTTCTGTGTCCTACAATTGTTTTAGAGCCTCCAAAAGAGTCATTGAAGTGAAAGCTCTTGGCCTCAAGGACCTTCCAGCCTGTATCCTTTTGTTAGTCTTTCAATTTCCTGTGCATTGACAAGAACCCTGCCTATTGACTTGCTGTCTTTCTGCTGGTAATAGTCTGACATCCATGTATATATTCAGACAAGTTTGCTGAAGTGGGCAATGTTTATTCTATCCTTGTAGCTTAATGTAGCTGTAGTTAAGAAATATGCCTGAATGTATTCTAAGATAATGATTTTTCATGTCTCTTTTCGCCTCCATTTTTACAAGTTGATATGTTTGGAAAATGTGTGATGTTTTCTCAAAATCTTGTGCAACATGTAAGGATGACTGGCCCACATGTGGGGGGGCCAAGCATTGTTTTCAGCACAGGAAAAAAAATGCAAGGAACAAAGCAGATGAGTCCCCTGCTCTGGCGGAACATGCATCCTAAGGGGAGAAATGGCCAATAGACAGACGACCCAACAAGCAGGACCATTTGTGTTGAGTGCCACGGGAGACAAAGGATGAGGAAGAAGCAGAGCAGAAAGCCAGGGGAGGCTGAACAGGGTGACATCACAGAGAAAAAGGTGGCAGCACCAGGGCTGAAATTAAGCACGTAGGAAAGTCCTTTTTGAAGCAGTGACATTTAAGTTGAGACCTAAAAGGAGGAGAGAGCCAGCACCTAAAAGTAAGGGGAGGGCCAGGTGCACTGGCTCACACCTGTAATCCCAGCACTTTGAGAGGGCAAGGTAGGTGGATCACTTGAGGTCAGCCTAGCCAGCATGGTGAAACCCCATCTCTACTAAAAATACAAAAATGAGCCAGGTGTGATGGTGCACGCCTGTAATCCCAGCTACTAGGGAGGCTGAGGCAGGAGAATCGCTTGAACCGGGGAGGCGGAGACTGCAGTGAGCTGAGATCACAACACTGCACTCCAGCCTGGGCGACAGAGTGAGACTCTGTCTATAAACAAAAACAAAAACAAGTCCATTGGGGGCGGGGGCACATTTCAGGTAGTAGCAAGAGCATGTACAAAGTTCCTAAGGCAGAAAAGAGAAGAGCATAGTATTCAAGCCAGAGACACCAAGCCTGTGTGACCGAACCTAGGAGGACGGGGCAAGCACAGGATTGGAGATGTGGACAGCTGTCACATCACACAGGGCCTTGGGGACCACAGTAAAGAGGTGGCATTTGATGATGAAAACATGCCTAATGTCTTAGCAAGTCGTACTGCAGGCTGGGCTCCCCACGAAGACCCTTCCTTCCTTTCATACGGCAGACACTTCCTGCAACTTTAACAACAATTGCCTACACCAGAATTTTCCAACAATGCTAAATTAAAGAAGAAAAAGCAGAGGAAGGAAGCAAGTTTTAAAGAAACTTTGCCAATCTAGATGGAAAGGGGAAAAAATACATCTTTAGTCCCTGTGGTCCTATTTTTAAAGCTGTGGTGGCTCTCATCTGGTGTGTTAAAGATGACAAAGACTGGTCAGTGAACAGCAAATTCAGTTCCTTTGAGTAACAGTTTTAATTGCTTTCATGTGAATTCTGGGTATCAGAAAGGGAAAAGTTTATCTATTACAGACCCATTCAAAATTCCAGACATAATTCATTAATTCTTTTAGATAAATAACATAGCTTTTTTCTTGTTCCATGACCTCAACTTAAATTGAGATGAGACTGGGGCAGCTAATTTCTCTGTTGTGTGCTAGAAAATCAGAGTCCAGTGTTAAGAAGTAAAACCTAGAGTAAAAGGATAGCATAAATCCCTTAGATAAGCTAGATATTAAATGCTTCACTCTGGATAATTTGTTAATGTAGGCATTAAATGTCGTTGCCCCATTAAGAGAGTATCTATTTCTTCTAGAATGTGGTGCAGGTAAAATAGTACTTAGAAAAGGAATGCCATTTTATTTTCAAGGTCTTTTCTTTTATTGTTTGCTTTAATTTATCTTAAGGTTCTGCTCTGCTCTTTGTAACATTCAAAATGAATAGAGTAAGAAAACCTTCTTCTATAAGAAGACCACACGAGAACGTTCACTTTCCCCATCACAGTGAATACAGGAAAAGAGGAAACCCCTTGACTTAGGAATATGAACTTTCTCTCCGGCAGTTTTAATTAAATATCTAAATGTTAATAAAGCATTTGTCAGTGGACTATTTAATTACTTTGAAAGCAATTCACTCCCCCACGTTCATTTTCCAGATGAGGAAGTGGAGAATCACAATGATTAAGGAAATAATCTCCAGTACAATGCATTTTGTAATCTCTAGCCAAGAAGCACACATCTTACTTTGTTTTCGTTCTTAAAAATTAATGCTAACCATTGTCCTTCCGTGGATTTGAAGTCTGGAAGTAAAGACCTTCCCAAATTTGGAGGAAAAAAAAAAATCACTTTTCTAACAGCTCCTCTTAGAACAGGCTCCAAATTGCAAAATAAAAATTACAGCATATATCTCTTCTCTGTATTTATATCTTCTGTATTTACATCAGAAGTGAATTTTAATTTAGGAGGCACAGCAACTTGTATTTTAAGAACAAATTAGCCTCATTAGCTAGTGCAAAATGCTGCTCCTCCAGCTATCATTTTGAGATCCTTAAAAGTCAGATTTATCTTCCCTTTGCCATCAGAAGCCAATCCTCAGATTAAATGACAGCCTTCAGCCACACACAGAGATAATATTGGCAGATCAGTTGTTGCTTTTGGTCACTGCCTTTGCAGACATCCAAGTACTAAAAAGAAGGAAAAGCGAAGCCATCTGACACCAGCATTTGTCTGGGGAGTGTTACTAAAACCAAATTTTAAAATGGCTACTTCTGAGTGGAACTTAGTAGAGGAACAAGCATCCAGGAAGCTTTCTGGGGTCCTGAGAGATGAGCAATTCCACTTAATTCTTCAGTGTTGAAGGGTCGTGGTCAGGGTAAACCTAACGACTTTGGAATGAAAAGTATGATAACAATGTAGACTCATATTTCTTTTTTCAGCCATGGCCCTTCTTTCATTCCCCTAAAAAGACACTTAATAATCTCATAGCTTTTATTCTCAAGGAGTTTCCCTCCTTGCAAATTTTAGTCCTCCCTTTTAAACTTTCACGCTAATTACACTTCAGTCATTCTTGGGTTTTACAGATGAAAGATCGGGAAAACACTCTTCCATTTTAATGCTCCATTCCTGTTCCTCTTTTAGGTCCAATCACACAGTCCATTTTTCTCATAAATCAGCCCATCGTGTTAATCACTTTTGTTGCTTTATGCTGATTTCCCTCTAGTTCTCCTGTATCTGTCTGCTCCCAAGATACGCAGACCTGAACACAATATTCCAGGTGTGTCTTTGCCAAATACACTAAATTACTCCACCTCTCCCTCATGACGTGATGTCTCTACATATACAGCCCCAAATCACATTAGCTTCTGTGGCATATTGCAAACTCATCTAATTTGTCGTCCAGGCTCCCCCGGTCTCTCCGGCATTACTGTGTTCTGGATTTTTCCCTCTTGCTGCTTACCTTTATAGCTTTTCCCCTCTCTAAATCATTGAGGTTACACCTGTCTGACTTAATTCTCATTTCATTTGATCCTTTCTATATTTTTAACCTCAGAAACCCTATGTAGCATTTCTCTTTACTCACTGGTGTGCTTCCAATGCTTCCTGATTTAATTTCATCTGCAAATCTAATTAACATGCTGTTTACTACATGTTTTTTTCAGGTTAGAAATGGACATGCTCAGAAAAAAAACAGCACTAACAGGGATTCCCGGGGCCCTTCTCAGCTCCTCTCCTACTGGGATAGCCTCAGAAAGTGCAATTAACTTTCTCCAGCTCAGGGGATGGCTGTTTCAGCCACTTTACACCATTTTGATGGACAGCTGTGTCTCTCCCCTAATCAGCCAATTTGGAGATAGAACAATTACAAAAGACAGCAATTATGGAATGCAGTCTGTCATTGTGAAGATGGAGGTTCAGAGAAGGAAGAGGAAAGAAGAAATGGCCCAAATTTAGAGTCAGATGCTAAAAAGATTTCAACCCTAGTGAGGGAGTGGACCCAAACAGGGGACTCTGAAAAGCGACGCGACTCCTAGATTCACGGAGGGAAAAATGCAGACCTGCTTTTCTAGTAAGCCTCCAGCCCATCTCCCAGATTTCTAGTAATCCAAAACCAATGATTGCTTTCTATTGTTCTTAAAGATTCCAAGAGTTTCTTTAAATCATGCTCTACCATTTAAACTACTACTCTTAGGCCAGGTGCGGTGGCTCACACCAGTAATCCCAGCACTTTGGGAGGCTGAGGGGGGTGGATCACCTGAGGTCAGGAGTTTGAGACCAGCTAACCCTGTCTCTACTAAAAATACAAAAATTAGCCGGGCGTGGTAGCAGGCACCTGTAATCCCAGCTACTCAAGAAGCTGAGGCAGGAGAATCACTGAAGCCGGGAGGTGGAGGTTGCAGTGAGCCAAGATCACCCCCACTGGGCGACAAGAGTGAAACTCCACCTCAAAAAAAAAAAAAATTTAAAGTATTGTGTTATATCTCTCTGATTTTTTATTATAATTTCAGTATAATTCACTTTGTTTTTTAAAGTAAGTAAGATGACTGGCAAGACCTGTTTCAGAATATTACAAATCATAGGGCTTTGAAGAGATGTCCTTTCACTGTTTCTTCTTTGGGCTCAGTAATTTCAAGTTCTTGATCTTTTGCTAAATTCGCTTTAGCAATTGTCTCAAAAGCACCATATACTTTCTCCACATCCAGTGAAAAGATCCAAAACTGGGATACTAACCAATGAGAAAATATTATTTCCCAATTTTAATGGTCATAGCCTTATCATAAGATTAGAAAAACATCCTAAGAAACATAATATGTATCTCCATTTAAATACGTATTTAATTAGAATGCTTTCTAATGAAATGTATTTTTAATACGGAAGGAAAAGAACAAAAAAGGCAATATGTTTTTCAAAATCGAGTCTCTGGCAGAAATCATGTTGGAAACTTATGGAGCTTAATAAAGAAATCCTTCTCAACATAGATTGTACAAACATCAGGAAGGACAGAGAAACGAACTAAAACTATAGTTGCGAAGGAAAACTTCTTCATATTTTTGGGGGAGAAAATCACATTACAGGATCTAATGAATATTTTACAAAAGTCTTGTACCTTCCCTCTCTCCAACTTTCTTCTATTCTTATAAAGTAAGGAAAATGAAGTAGGAAACTACGTAAAAATCCGGCTTTCCTGTGAGTATAAAAAGGAAGAAAAGGGTTATAGACAGAGATGCCCAGGAGAGACAAGAATTATAAAGACAACCAAATGCTATCAGGTAAGCTGAAAAGAGATCGTAGAAAACTTTTGATGCCAAACCTTCTTGGAACCCTGAAGCAAGTTGAGTGTGCTCAAACTGGAAGCTTCCACAATGCCTTGGACAGACCTAGGCTTCAGAACATCTGTAGGTGAAAGTAAATTAAATATTTTCTCGAGAACAAAATGAGGTAAGTCCAAATTGGACTGAGCATTGACTGTGATTACTGGCGCTGTCCTTTATGGGTTTTGTGGCCTCACGTAAGTTATCTGATCTCTTCCTATATCAGCTTTCTCATCTGTTCAATCTATTCAAATATCCTCTCCCATTGGGTTATAGTAATGATCGGATGAAAGTGAAACCTCAAACTTCATACAAAAATAAGACATTTTTCCTAGTCAAGATTTCATAAAAAGGCCAAGCACAGTGGCTCACGCCTGTAATCCCAGCACTTTGGAAGGTCAAGGAGGGCGGATCTCCTGAGCCCAGGAATTCAAGACTCGCCTGGCCAATATGGCAAAACCCAGTCTCTACAAAAAATACAAAAATTAGCTGGGTGTGGTGGTGTGTGCCTGTAATATCAGCTACTTGGGAGGCTGAGGCAGGAGAATTGTTTAAGCCTAGGAGGCGGAGGTTGCAGTGAGCTGAGATGGCGCCACTGCACTCCAGCCTGGGTGAAAGTGAGACCGTGACTCAAAAAAAAAAAAAAAAGATTTCTCAAAAATTGGCCAAGCTTGATGGTTCACACCAATAATGCTAGCAATTTAGGAGGCCAAGGCAGGAGGATGACTCGAGCCCAGCAGGTCAAGACCAACCTAGGCAACATAATAAGATCCTGTCTCTAGAGAAAATTTTAAAAAATAAATAAAATAGCTAGGCACGGTGGCCCATAATCCCAGCTACTTGGGAGGCTGAGGTAGGAGGATAATTTGAGCCCAGGAGTTTGAGGCTGCAGTGAGCTATGATCGTGCCACTGCACTTCAGCCTGGGTGACAGAGTGAGACAACCCTGCATCTTTAAAAAAAAAAAGATTTGACAACAACTTGATACTGAGAGTGTTTATGGTTACTATTAATCACCACTGGAAAAACATTCAATTCTATATTTATTAATCCTAAACCAATGGTATTAACACTTCCATTTTCAGACAAGGGAAAAAATAAGGATTAAAGTATTTAAAATATTCAAAATGTCTATTAAATACTTCATCGCATATAATTCTGATTCTATTCAGTAACAATCTATTTGAAACAATCAAACTTAGTATGCATTTTTCAATTATGAATGTTTATATTTTGGAATTGTTCTATCATTTAACTGCTTCTAAATAGTTTGCTATATTGCTATGTGTTTTCTTTTGTTTTGTTTTGTTTTGTTTTGCTTTTGAGACAGAGTCTTGCTCTGTCGCCCAGGCTTGAGTGCAGTGGCAACATCTTGGCTCACTGCAACTTCCGCCTCCCTGGGCTCAAGTGATTCTTCTGCCTTAGGCTCCTGAGTAGCTGGGATTATAGGTGCCTGCCACTATGACTGGCTAATTTTTGTATTTCTAGGAGAGACAGGGTTTCACCTCGTTGGCCAGGCTGCTCTCGAACTCCCGACCTCAGGTGATCCACCCGCCTCAGCCTCCCGAAGTGCTGGGATTACAGGTGTCAGTAACCACCATGGGTTTCATACATACCCATGTATTCTATTTATTACCACATACTTATTACCAATGATATGAAGTAAAAAGCAAGTCATGCAATACTGATTATATTGAAATTATCGAACATTTGACAGTCATAGTTGAATTGCCAAGGAATGAATGATACAGCAGTATAGTTAAGCTCATTTAGCCACTAGGATTCCTGAAACAATTGGATCCCCATTTTTAAACTGGTTACATAGCAATGAACATTTGATGAACTCTGGTTGCAAATATGACTAAAATTACCCAGACTACAAATATTTACTCTGATTACTGCAATTGTTAACTGATCATGTATTGATCTAACCTAGTATTCATTGGTCAACCTGCAAAGGGCCATGCATTTAGACACACAAAGTGTGTTATAATTTAGTTTTAACCTCCAATGATATATAGGCATGAAAAATACACGTAAAATGTGCTATGAAAAAATTCCAGGGGTGGGTGTGTGTGTGTGTGTGTATGGAAAGTTGGTATTACCCACTGGAAGTTTGCTAATAAAATGAATGTCAAATAATATTTGTTAACAATTGAAGGACACCCTGGTGATTATACAAAGATATTGAGATAAAATTAGCAATATCTGTATATGAAAAGAAGCTTGAAAACAGATGAATACAGTGTTAAGCATCAAAAATATACACCAGCTGAATTCACTGAGCAATCTTAGCACCACTGAACATGGAATAACTAGGTATTATATGCCCCATAATGTATTGTAGTAGGAAGTACACAGCACCAGCTATGAAGTATTCTTGCCTAAAAAATCGAACTTGAATCCCAACAAACCTAGAGATCTAAATGCCAATTTACAGGAGATACAGGACATAGAAGACCAGGTTAAATGTCTTCACAAGCCAACAACTGGCCAAACTCAGAATGAAAGGCATTCTATGGACAAATGACCCAGTTTATCTAACTAATCAGTAAAAATGAAAAAAGAGAGGAAATAAACCAGAGAGCCATTATCAGAAGCTCATTTGGGTCCTGATTTGAACAAACTAACTGTACAAATGTACCACGGAGGCAAACAGAGGACTTTGAAGCTAGACTAGGAATTAGATGATGTTGAGGAAATATTATTCTGGGTTGCTGTGTTTTTTTTAAATTGCTCTTGCCCATTAAAAATGAATATAAGTATTTCGTGGTAAAATGACATTTCAACTTTACTTTAAAACACTCCAGGAACGTGGGGAGAAAATATGTGTGTGGATGGCAGGGGGAAAGATGACTTAAAATCAGCAAAATGTTAATAATGGTTAAACTTACATGATGGGTACCTGAGTCTATCTACGATCTACTTTTTTAGTAGGGTTTACATTTTTTCATACTGAAACATTTTTAAATGAGTAAATGTATCTACACTTCATTTAATTGTTTATTTACATAACACAGTGACACATATCAGCACAGTAGTTTGGGGAAATAGATGGCAGCTTAAATCTTGATTTGCTTGCGAGTTCTAGATCACAAATCACCAATAATAAGTTCAATTTTAAACTGCAGTGAAACAATAGCTTAATAATCTCTGTACAGGACTACTCTGGTTTTCATTAAAAACAAAACAAAACAAAAACACCTAATTCTTACCCGTCTCTTTTTTCCTCTTTTCCCATTACCGACAGACAAAGAAGAATGAGCTGCTTTATAGCTACATCAGTGCGTCTTCATAACCATCCCACAGCCCTTCTGGTAGGGCAAGGAGGGAAAAACATCGAAACATCGCCTTTACACAAACAGGCTCGTTGCTAACACCCCTACGGTTTGTGCCTGATCCACGAATTGATGCTTACCATTCCCAAAAGAGCTGGGGCTGGGGTCTTGTTAGGTGTCTGTAGCTGATGCATCAGGAGAATGCAAAGAAAGTGGAAGAAGATGAGGTCTTAAAGTTAACATATAAATTTCCCTTTAATTTTGTTTTGCATTTGTAGATGGTTTTATTTTAGGTGAATAGGCTTTATTTTTGTTCACCACCTCTCCAACATAGACATTTTTTAAGCCTAGGAAAAAAAATGCATTCCAGTTTGCCATGGGCAGAAAAGACAAGCTGCCCCATATGAAAGCGCCCCTGTTCACACCCCATTCCCATAACTCCCAGCTCACACAGTACTCGAAAGCCCTCCAGAGAGAGCAGAGAGGTGAAATGCAAAGCAACCATTTGAAGGGTGGAGGAAAAGCACATCCTGATGTCTTGGAGCTAAGAGAAGGAAAAGGATATTTGAACAAGACGAGACACCAATAAACTGGAAAGTTCAATGTGCTTAGAAATAGAGAATGGCTGGGACAAGTATAGAGGAATCAAATTGCTCCAGCAGATTGCATGTTTCATGTTTAATTTTCATCTAATTCCTGAAGAAGGCAGGCGCTCTAAGGAATGACTCACCCTCATCCACATTCTTCAGAAAAACTTTTGCCGACCCCTCGAACTTCAAGGCCTGGAAATATCCTTATTTGCTCCCCTAAATTGATCATTTTCCATAAAGTACTTATTGATCAGAAGAAATGTTCATTTGAGATTCAGCCATAGAGTAGTGTTTCAGACCAAGGCAAGAAATATAGGGTGGACATTTCCAGCCTCTTCCTCCAAACTAATTTATCTTTTATCATCTTTGTGCCCAAGGGAACAGCAGGCACTCTCACCACCTCCTCCATCTCTTTGTTGCTCTATGTCACAAAAGTACAATTAACAAATTAACGTATCTGTTTGAAGCAGAAACATTTTTGTCAGCTCAGTCAAGAAACGAACTAAAGTTAAGTGATAGAACTAAAGTTCTGAATAATAAGAATAGTTTTGTTGGGTTCAACATGAGGTTATAACAAAGTAGAAGTAATGGAGAAATTATAATCAGATATGTTTAAATGCCTTTAACTTTTTCTTTACTACACATGGGTAACAATATGCAGGGCCAACTGGAAATAAAGACAGCCTGCTGTTCATGGTCAAGAACTTGACACCAGGGAGAATTCATTAACCCTTAGTGCAGTGGTTCCCCAGACGTCTCAAAATACATCTAAAACATTCACTGCACTGCCATGATCATGAACAGAAGCCGATTTATGATGCTGATTTAGTTCAATATTAACTGGAAAATCTAAATAATTATGAATTTCCTTGGGGACATAGAGTAGGTGACATCCAATTAGTTTTTCTCATGTATAATTTCCCTTGGGGGAAAAAAGCCAGCTAAACTATACGTGTAAAACTTGAGACTTTAAGGAAGACTGAGGCCTGATTTGTTTTGTTTCTTCCTAATAGAAGATTAGTTATTATTAGTGAGGCTGATTAATTTTTTCAAATTCTGGATATCGATATTTCTTAGATATAGGTTCATTTTTTTCAGCAAGAACTTGTGGGGTACTTACTATGTTCAAGAGCATGTGCTTATAGATTTAAGAACCCATTATTTAATCCCTTCTTTTATAATTTAATAACAAGGTAATCATTTGTAGCCTTCTGTGACATGCCTAGACTTTAGTGACAATAAACATAGAGGAAGGAAATAATAATTTCTAGCCACTAACAAAAAAAGTTGCTTTGTTCTTTCAACTTTTCATCTGATATTAAATATCATTGCTCAAAAGATTATACTATATTGTATTTTTATTCAAGCCCAACTTACAGCATTTTAGAGGAAATTGGAGCCAAGTCCCCTTGGTATTTGAAAGTGGCAATATCATGATTTATCCATATTTTGTACTCCAGCATTTTTTTCTCTTTTCCCAACCTGTTCTGTAGACAGGTTTCCAATTTTGTACCACATCTTCAAGTGTGATTCTACAGAAAATATATTATAATTGGGAAATATTCATGATATTTCAGAAACAGATAACCCTCTAAATTGATAACAAATAAATTTTGGTGTAAATGCAAAGTGTACTTTCATTTCCAAAAATCTGACCTTTATTTTTCACAAAACTCCTATGAAGAAATCCCATTCATGAATTTTATCTATATCAGAACAAAAATATCTAATTGCCTCTTCTATGAAATCTGTATTTATCAATTATGGCTTTCTCAGGGAAATTCTAATTTGCAAAAATGCTCCATATTCCAAGCTTTAACAGTTGGAGGTGGATGTCCTTAAGGATGGAGGGGAAAAAAGTTCTTTTTTAAATGGCACATTTACTAATTATAAAATGCTCTTATCTCTCTGCAGCCAAAGCCAAAATGAACATGTGCCTTGTACTAAGAAATCCCAGGATTGTCACAACTTGTGCCAGCTGTTGAGGTTGTGACACCTGTGCCAGCATCGCCAGCTCTGCCCACTGTCATCTGTTCCAACTGTTCCATCTGCACTGTTTGTACCAATTCTCCCATTTCTGCATCTGTACCTTCTGCAGAAACGTTTCCAACAATGCCAGCTGTGTCATTGGTGCCAAATATGCCAGATGTTCTATTTGTCCACCCTGGGCCAAATCAATGCAGTTTTGTGCTCATTAGTTTTAGCTGGTAGATTCTATTTTACAATTTTTTGATTCGTATTTAGATTGAGTCTAGGCAAAATCCCGCTGTCAATGATTGTTTTCATCCATCTATCCATCTTTTTGCAACTCCAACTTTATATCTGACAACATGAAGTCAGTCAATGCTATTTTGGTCTTATTAAACCTGCCCGGTATTAAGTGTGGTAGAGCATTTTCTACCACGTAAGGCTCTATATTTCAGAAGCCACGCAACACGGGGATACGTTGGCAAAGTAATTAAAAAAGAATATGCTTGGTTCTGATAAACAAATTGAGAAAGCTCAGAAATCAATATGTTGAGCCGATTAGAGTAATCTATGGCATAATGTCCTATTAAGCTGCCTGTTTATTGGTCTTTTAATTGACAGAGTTATACACGCGGATTCATGTTTATGCCACAGACTCCCATTTTCTGGGTTCTGCTCTAGAGAGTATTAACCAAGGGTGCACACGGGTGGTAGGGCCAGACCTCCTGCACTTGCTGCTTCCTGGTAGAACTAAGCAAGCTCAGAATCTGGTCCTCCAGCTAGAAGCTAGCTTCTCTCTCCTCTCCCAAATGTCAATTCTGCTGCTGCCAGCACAAACCCTCCTTATTCATATGCTCTTCCAGCTTTATAGTTGGAAAAAAAAAAGTACTTTCATACTCACAACCCTAATATTCTCCATCATCAGACACCAAAAAATAGCGTGGTTTTCTTTTCCTTTCTCATTCAGGGAAGTCTTTTTAAGGCATCCTAACATTCATCTCTGAATGTTAACCCAAATTCTTTCTTCTCAAATCATTTGCAGATGTGGAGGATGAGCCCAGCGTTTGCCATGTGAAAAGCGATGGCTTACCAGGAATGTGAGGTCCAGAGGATGTAAGGCTACCTCCTCTTTACCCACGCTGGATCATTTAACTTGCCCTTTCCAATAATGAAAGTTGAATCTACACACTAATGCTTGAAAGTGTTAATGATAACATTCTTGACAATAGATAATAAGTCAGCTTATCATGTCCAAAGATTTGCACTGGGTCTATATATGTGATGACATGCAGTGAGGAAATATCTCAACAACTTCATTAGGTTTTTAAAATCCACACAGAAAACACTAAGTTTCAGACAGATGGATGCTGGCTCATACCTGTAATCCCAGCACTTGGGGAGGCCTAGGCAGATGGATCAGGTGTATCACCAGAGGTCAGGAGTTCGAGACCAGGCTGGCCAACATGAAGAAACCCCGTCTCTACTAAAAATACAAAAATTATTCTGGCATAGTGGTGGGTGCCTATAATCCCAGCTGCTTCAGAGGCTGAGAGGAGAATCACTTGAACCCGGGAGGCAGAGGTTGCAGTGAGCCGAGATCGGGCCACTGCACTCCAGCCTGGGATGACAGAGCGAGACTCTGTCTGAAAAAAAAAGAAAAAGAAAAAAACACAAATTTCCACAGTGAATCCCCAAGTTTCTATAAAACGAATGAACTTACCAAGGTCTCTGGCCAAAAAATCCCGGTGATATCTTATGTCCCCCGACAAAGGTCTGGATGCTGAGGTGCCAGCTGGGCAACTGTCTCAGCATGTGCCAGTGTTCCTGTATGAGTCCAGCACCTTACACTCAATCATATTCTTCCTTTATAGGGTTAGTGATTATTTCTTAACATACCAAGTCCTTCACTCTTCTCTCCAAGTTTTATCTGTTTCTGATCCTTTCGCTTTGAACCTTTTCCTCATCTTCTCTGAACACGTGGAGGAGATTGACTAAATATCAGTTAATTAAAATGGTGGGTCTCTGTCAAAATGTGCCCAGCTCCTAACTTGAGGGATCCCATCTGAGCCTGCTGACCCTACTTCTAGAAATGTCAGACTTTTCTAATTCCCTGCGGTACAAGATGCCAGGAGGCAACATCCTGAATTAGGATTAAAATAGTTGTGTGACTCGTTGGGAGTGCACCCTGTACCTTCTCAGTACATTTTAATTAATATAACTTCTGCTCCCTGCTGACAAAGATGTTTCTGATGATGTTTGGGGCCAACATACTCTCCGCCTTCATTGATGTGAGTCACTTGAATACTTGGAGGAATCTACAAACTTCCTGGTCTCATGTAAAATACAGAATTGGGTGTTAGAAGTGCCAGGTAGACATACACAGCTGAGAATGTTCTTCATCATCTATCTGGCCTCTTTCATGTAAGCTGTTAATATGGTGACACTGAGAACCCTCCAATTTACAAATAAAATAGAAAATCATACATTTTCAGGTTCTAGTGCAAAGCAGGGAAAAAGGCCTGAATGTTTCTAGAAAAGTGCTATCATTCGGCCGGGCGTGGTGGCTCACACCTGTAATCCCAGCACTTTGGGAGGCCAACGCGGGCGGATCGTGAGGTCAAGAGATTGAGACCATCCTGGCCAACGTGGTGAAACCCCGTCTCTACTAAAAATACAAAGATTAGCTGGGCGTGGTGGCGCACACCTGTAGTCCCAGCTACTCAGGAGGCAGAGGCAGGAGAATTGCTTGAACCCGGGAGGCGGAGGTTAGAGTGAGCCAAGATTGTGCCACTGCACTCCAGCCTGGCGCCTGGCAACGGAACAAGACTCTGTCTCAAAAATAAATAAATAAATAAATAAATGTGCTATCATTATAGCTTTCCCTTTTAGATAGTTGTTTTTCTGGAATGAGTAAGTCACCAGGGAGAGAAAGACTGTCCATTGACCCTCTGGCCATTTGAAATAAACAGAACCTTAGTTCTCTTAAATTTCTCAAGTATTGTTCTACGTGCTTCCTCAATCTTTCAAGTTTGAAAGAGAATGGAAAATCTTAACTTCTTTGGTGCATCATTCCTGGGTGTATTAGTATACTATAAATATCATTCTTAAGTCACAAGTATAGTAGCAGCTATATATTAGCATTCATGAAAATAATGTAAAATGTATTCATTAAAATCGTGTCAATGCATAACTTACGCTGGGTGCCATGACCCAGTTGCTCCTTCAGTTACTGTGAGCTTCAATTCAGTACTTCAGCTCATTTTCATCATTTTCTCACTCATTTCTATACTGTTATTTTTTAGGGAAATTACACTATTTGACTCACTAAAGTTCTAAGATTTGCATTTGGCTCCTAAATGGAAGTCCTCAAACTCCCGTGTTGATGTACAGAGATAAACTTGCTACCTCTAGAAATGAAATCTGTCAAAATGTAGAAGATTCTCCAGATTTTTTTTAATAAGGAAAAAAATGTAGAAGAGTTTGAAGGAACAGAGACAGAGGTTAATAGAAAACAAAGTAGGGTAAGGACAGAAAAATAATAAATTACTGCACCAAATCAATAAGGTATATGGGCAGAAGTGGAATGTCCTGGCTGAATGAAACAAAGAGATCAGAGATCATTAGGAATGAATGACTCACAAAGTTACTGAAGCATCGAGCAGAAAGGAGTCGTAGAAATGTACTAAGCCAACCAGAAAACTGAGATCCTGAAAGGTTAAGCAGTGTAGCCAAGCTCACATAGCTAATTAATGGCAAATCAAGCCTCAAAAGAATATCTTTGTGACTTAGTTTCTTCATCTGTAGTGCAGGGATGAGAATAATAGCACCTAACCCATAGAGTTGAAGTGAAGATTAAATGAGTTAGTGGGAGTAAAGCATTAGAATAGGGTCTGACAGATTGTAAGCACTATGTGATGTGTTAGCTATCATCATCATTAGGATATTTCAACCTGTGTGATTTAACTTCTCTAGCATCCTACTAACTGAATCTTGCAAATCTCAGCATCAATTTAAAGTCCCACTTTTGTCCTAGCTACTCAGAAGGCTGAGGCAGGAGGATGGCTTGAGCCCAGGAGGTCAAGGCTGTAGTGAGCTATGATGGCGCCACTGTACTCCAGCCTGAGCGACACAGTGAAACCTCATTTCTAAACAATATTAAAATTAAATAAAGTCCTACTTTTATCTTAGGCTATAGGATCATCTTATTTGCATATTTTTATGTTGACCATCAAATTTTGCATTATGAACAAAGAAGTTGGAATCCGAGTCTAGAAGTAAGCAATGGACCCACCACTTGATTTCCTGTGTACTCCCTGGCACGCAACACAGACATCTAGTCGACGGAGGGAACTCCAAGGTGTCCAAGTAAATGTAAGGAAGCAAAGTCACAATGAATTTAGACTGAGAAATGGCACAGCAACAGTATTATCTGGTTTTAGAAAGAAAGCACACTCTCCATCAGTAGCACCCTCGCACGTGCTCAGGCAGATACCTCCCAGTTACCTCTTCTGTGTCGGTCACGGGTGTGTGGGTTTTTGCTGAGCAATTGAAAGAAAGAGGCCACAGGGATTTCAGGAAAAATAAAACCAAAACCAAAAAAAAAAAAAAAACCTCCACTCAAAATGGAATGAGTTAATCATGTTGAGAAATTAGGAGAAAGAAAAAAATTATAACAGCATATCATAAAAATAATGTCAATTGCAAAGCACTTTCTATTTCCCAGTTGTTTACTATGATCTTCTGATTCTAGGTTTCAGTATTTGCTAGCACACTAGAATCCCCTGGGTGGGCAGCCTTCGAAAAGTAGAACTCGAGACCAATTGACTCAGAATCTCTTGGGATGAAGACCACATATCTGTGTTTGTAAGAAGCTTGGCAGGCTATTCTGACGCACCCAGAGCGTTGAGAACCCACTTTTCTAAGCTCAGTCTCTTCATGAGAGTAACCTCCAAACAGAGAGATTCCAATACATTTAAATTAATTATTTAGAACTTCAGAAGTTTGAACTCCAAACATGAAATGTTGCTTCCTTGCAAAGGTTTGGATTAAATTGGGTTAACTTTTCCTTTCTAGGCTCCTGTTTGCAGATTTCTTTCTTGCTCCATCTCAAGCCATTCAAGTTGGACTGAATCACAAAAGCCAGAGATAGAACATTAGCTCCTGAGTTAGCTCCATATGCTCATGTAGGAGTTTGCATCGTTGTTAACCTTGTTACAACTCAAGAGCCATCATAACAAGTCTTGTGATGAGTGATGATACAGACGGAAGCGTGTTAGGGAGGCTGGCCACTGCACTGGTGTTCAGTGCTATCACAAATACACAGTGATACCTAAACCTCATTCATAGCATCAAAGTAGGAATCCATAGTGTGTTAGCCATATACTAGATAACTTTTTCCAAGCAAATGTTTCAAATCATAATTAAAGCAATTCAAAGCACTTTTGTGCATGTAAGCAGAATTTCCTAACCTGTGGACTGTGGCACACTTATGTGTCCCAGATGGCTCATGGGGGTGCCAATATAGTGACCCCTTCATCCTGGGGACAGCTGGAGCTTCTGGGCTAGTAGCCTTCAGATGTTAGCGGTCTTACTCCATTGGCCAGGTATTACCATCTTCTGTATGTGCCATGACGTGAAAAAAGTTGGAACCCTGAGCAGCACAAGCCACGCGCCGGAGAAGCACTCTCTAGACTTCCAGATTCCTAGACCAGTAACATGTTTAGAAGAAGGAGGAGGAGAAAGAGGAAGAGGAGGAGGAGGAGGCAGCAGCAGCAACAATGTGGGGTTCACACATTTTTATTTTGGATATTAATACAAAGAAACTATCACCTATGACTATAATTCCATAAAAGAAAGAGGATTGTCGTGCTATTTCTAAATGCTTTCATTTTAAAATACTTTACATCATGCAAGAGAGTGCAGCCCAAAGATATGGTACCAATAAAAGATTTCACCAAGAAGAATTGAATCTTTTCCTCCTGAATTTTATTTTGAAAAATGTTAATCCGATTGAAAAGCTAAAATAATCACAATGAATATCAATAGCTCCCTTAGCTATATTCACAAACCGTTTACATTTTTGCTTTATCTCCACCTAACTTTTCTTCCTGAAGAACCATTTGAAAGTTACAGAAGTCATGTCACTTCACGCCTAAATATTTTCCCATGCATCTCTAAAGAAAAAATATATTCTCCAAGACAATCAAAATATTGTTGTCTCACCTAAGAAAATTAGCATAAATTCAATAATCTAATAGGCAGTTCATATTTGAATTTACCCAGGTGTTTTAGAAATGTCCTTTATAGATTTTTTCCTTCCAAGATTTAATCCAGTTCCATTTATTACACTCGGTTGTTATGTTCCCTAATGCCTTCAATCTAGAATCCTCCCTGCCCATTTTCCAAAAAAATTGTTTTTCATCACCTTGACTTTTTGAAGAAACAGAATTTGTCTTGCAGAATGTTCCACATTCTAAATATGCCTATCTACTCATTCAGGTAGAAAGAGCATTTTTTAAAACTCTACAATAGAGAGGATGGATTTAATAGAGAAATTCTCTCCATAGTCTCTCTTCTATTCCCTGTGAAGTGTCAATAACTTAGTCGCAGAATGGCACTTTCCACAGGCCAGCATCAGGCAACCTTCATCCTACAGGATAAAAATGATTCCACCACAGTCCATCTACCAGCGAGTGGTACCTCTAGAATAAGCCCCCAGGTCTTCAGAGGACCGGCCTAAGTTCTGCCAAGGTTCGCTTACACAGGCACGAGAGCAGTCGCTCCTTCCAATAAATGTAGTAGGCTAAGATGATCTTATCTTACCCTGGATATTGTCTGTGCTCAAAGTAAATGTTCTGGGGCTCAGGGTCTACTGAACAGTTAACTGAAAGAGACTAGAGCTGGGTGCAGTGGCTCATGGCTGTAATCTCAACACTTTGGGAGGCCAAGGTGCGCGGATCACGAGGTCAGGAGATTGAGACCATCCTGGTGAAACCCCGTCTCTACTAAAAATACAAAAAATTAGCTGGGCGTGGTGGTGCTAGCGTGTAGTCTCAGCTACTCTGGAGGCTGAGGCAAAAGAATCACTTGAACCCAGGAGGTGGAGGTTGCAGTGAGCCGAGATCGTGCCATTGCACTCCAGCCTGGGCAACAGAAGGAGACTCCGTCTCAACAAAAAGAGAGACTAGAATTCTGCATCTGCTGACTTGTCCACGAGCCCCATGCTTTACAGAGGTGCAAGGCACCCAGGGTACTGCTGAGGATGGGAGTAAGGCTTGCAGATGGTGCAGGGTGGAGAGGCTCACTGTGCCCTATTGCCCCCTTGCCTGCTTCCTGAACTTGCTCGGTGCCAGGAATGTCTGAATTATCCTATGCCCCATTTATTGCAGAGCTTTCCAGTCCTGGACGATGAAATAGAAACATTCAAGCATGAGTGAAGCTCTATCATGGTACCCTGACTTTCATCAAGGGACTTCTTCTGCTATGCTGATGAGGAGGACAGCACACGACCACAGAATTCAGGACAGAGAACGATTCCAGGCTGGGCCATTGTTTCCCCCCGGGATCCATCTACCAATGTTTGTGGGGTGCCAATTGTCTTCCTCTCAGGGGCAAGACAGCGCCCCCCGCTCCCCCTCCAGGTGCTGTTCTCCACGCCATCTGGATCTTCTCCTGCACCCTGGAAGGTGCATTCCATGGCCAGGGAATAGAGAAGAGTTGCAGCCGCCTCTGTTTTAATAGCTGGTCACTCCACTCCCGAAGCTGCACCTCCACCCTGCTGATGAGTGTGGAATACGATGAATATGACAAGGGCAGCGCTCACGTAAGTATCATAATTCAGATGCCAATTGCTTTCAAATGGGCACTCATCTGCTTCGAAAAAAGACTTGCCGTGGATTACAACAGACATCGCCCACCTCAGCCCCTCCACTTCCAGCCAGCCACTCCTGTGCCTGCTTTGTGCCATCCCTAAACTCAGTGCTTCTCCAAGGCCTTGTGGCTGCATCTCAGACCAGGTTCAGCCAGAGACTGCACAGACTGCGCTTGCCAGGTCCATCATCCTTCCCTGGGCCACCACAGTGACCTCCCATTCCTTTCATCAGCGTGTCCTGGTCATCCACTGGATCTCAACAGGCTGGAGACCGAGCAGTGGGTATTTACGGATGAGTAAGACAAGACTTCTGGTTGAGGGGTTTCAATCAAGCTGGGGAGACAGATGATATTGACTATAGAAGTTCGTGAGAATTTTCATAGAGGGAGGAATTCAAGCTGGCTGGGGAAGGTGGGGAAGACTTCCAGTCAGGCCATGTGGTGAGGAAGCACCAGGCCTTCACATTTCAGGCAGACTAGACAGTGTGTGCTTTTTTTTCCCCCCCCCAGGGAATTGTAAGCTTGATATGGTGATTGATGAGATGTGCAGAGTTTCAGAGGGAAGAATCATCAACTTAGAGGTCTCTAGCTTGCAAACATTAGTGCCGTTCACTAATAAAGGAAAATCTGAGCAATTGGGTTTGGGGCAGGACAAATGGGCCATTTAGTCATTTATCTTTCAAAAATATTCCTTCTTTCCTTCCTTCCTTCCTCCCTCCCTCCCTCCTTTTTCTTTATTTCTTTCTCTCTCTCTCTCTCTCTTTCTTTCTTTCTTATTTTTTTTGAGACAGAGTTTCACTCT
The DNA here is from genome assembly GCA_963573385.1 of Cacajao melanocephalus. Classification (NCBI taxonomy): domain Eukaryota; kingdom Metazoa; phylum Chordata; class Mammalia; order Primates; family Pitheciidae; genus Cacajao; species Cacajao melanocephalus. Next base: position 100,161 of record CAUYLG010062084.1, read on the forward strand.
CGTTGCCCAGGCTGGAGTGCCATGGCACAATCTTAGCTCACTGAAACCCCTGCCTCCTGGGTTCAAGCAATTCTCCTGCCTCAGTCCCCCGAGTAGCCAGGATTACAGGCACCTGCCATACACCCAGCTAATTTTTTGTATCAAAAATATTTCTTTAGCACCTGCTGAACTGTGCTAGTTTGGGACTTACTGGTTTTGAGTACCATCAGAGTACCTAGGTGAAGTGTTAATTTAACTCATCTTAAACATGAATCAAGCTCGAAAGGCCAACAAGGATGGAGATATCGATTAAGAAGTCATCAAAGCCGGGCACGGTGGCTCATATACGGAATCTCAGCACTTTGGGAGCCCAAGGAGGGCGAGTCACTTGAGCTCAGGAGTCAGAGACCAGCCTGGGCAACATGGTGAAACTCTGTCTCTGCTAAAAATACAAAAGTTAGCCCGGCATGGTGGTTTACACATGTGGTCCCAGCTACGCTGGAGGCTGAGGCAGGAGGATTGCTTGAGCCTGGGAAGTCAAGACTGAAGCAAGCTGAGATTGTGCCACTTCACTCCAGTCTGGGTGAGAAAACAAAACAAAACCAAAAAACTCATCGGTGTTTTTCCCAGGAACAAAGTCTGCTTCTTTGAACCCTGTTTCCTATTTGACCATATCCTTTCTGCGGACACATGGTCTCTTTAGCTGGGCTAGTGTATATTTATTCAGCATAGCCACAGAGTAGCCCCTGTCCTGTGGGCCTGGGAGAAAGCCTGCATCTTCTTATGATTCAACTTGATGTTCTGAGTTTTAGAGGTATCCCTTCCATCCCAGCCTATACTCTCCAAATTCATTATGGAATTTTTTTTTTAAAGCATCTGAGCACAAGACTGAAACTTAAGTAATGACATAATGCTTAGGAATCTCCTATATAAAAAGCTCGAACTGTACAGAGGAACTTATTTTCTTACCACCTGCTATAAGATTATTCATTCCTATTTTATGGCCAGTATGTTTATCTGGTTTGATAATGGCTATTCTGGCAAAATAACATAACAACATAACAGAACATAAAATAAAATGTGGTTGTCATCTAGATCTTGAGAAAATATATGAATTATTTCAATGATGAGACAAGATACCACCAGGCATCATGAGATAGCCTATCCGAATTGCAGGGAAGGCTTTTACAGGGAGAAGGGGAGACAAAAGAGGTCTCCTGACTACTGAAACTTGCAAACCACAAATTACAAAACAATAAAATCATACCAAATGCCACCACCTCCTTTATAGAACTCATTAAACCATGGTCAAAGCAAGGAGCTACATTTCTTGAAGATAAACCAGGAAACCTGTGTTGTCATTACTTAATTGAACTCAAATCCTTCATTGGTATCCTGAGGTGATCAGATACCTTGTAATGGAAACTCCCAAGTTATTAACAGCACAGCAGCACTATTGTGATCCTGAGTTCTCAACTTGGGTAACAAAAAGCATTGCAACCCTTCCTGACTCATCCCTCAGGCAGTTCCACGGGGGCCCAGTAAACTGAGACTTTGGCTCTCGGCTGCTGACGTTCCTCTGGGATCCCGTGTGCCCCGTAAGACAAGAAGTCATTTGTAAGATACAGCATGCCTGGCTCAGAAATGAGCACAGGTGTTCATAAACCCTTCAAAAGGCAAACACTGTGTTAGGGACCCAATATCTAATAGGTGAATTTGGGGGAAGGAAAGTGTGTTCGTTTCCTAGGTCTGCCACAATAAAAGTGCCACTAACTGAGTGGCTTACAACAAATATTTAACCTCTCACAATTCTGGAAGATTGAAGTCCTGATTCATAGCCAGCAGGTGTCTACAGGGCCGTGCTTCTTCCAAAGGCTCCAGGGAAAATACCTCCTTGCCATCCTAGTTTCTGGTGGCATTCTTTGGTTTGTGGCCTTGTGTGTCTGTGTCCCTGTGTCCATGTCTCCTTCTTCTTAGAAGGACACCAGTTATTGGATTAGTGCCCATCCTAATCCAGTACAACCTCATTTTAACTTTGTTAACTTTCAAAGATCCTGTTTTAAAGTAAGGTCACATTCACAGGTATCAGGGGTTAGGACTTAAATCTTTTTGGGGAGACACATTTCAACCCACAGAAGGAAACCGTATGTTTTTGGCCTTTGTCACAAAAGACATAAAAATTTCTATTTTTCACAAATCCAGGAGGCTTCAAATTTTAAGAAAAAAAAGTTTCAAAGTTCTGTGAAGCAGAGAGGTATTTTGCCATAATTTTAAAATGTATTCTAAATAATATTAAAAATCCACAAATTTGAAAATGTTATTATTTAATTTTATTTTGAACTTTTAACATGTGAATCAAACATGCTAATAGAAGTGATGAAGACTTACAGAGACAAAACCTTCATAGGGTGGCAGTTGTAAGGATCACTGTGCAGATATGAAAGTGGAAATAAAAACAATTCTTTGGGCCCCCAAAGATTAGGAATTGGCGGTAATGCTTTTAGCACCTCCATATACTATCAGTCATTTTAAACATCTACGACTCCCATTGCAGAAACACAGCACATAGCGTCAGGAAACTAAGGTGATACAGATATTTGCAACCTGTAACTGTCCTAGTGTCAAGCACAAGGAATTCAGTAGGTGCTTCACGTAACCAAGCACTGATCATTGATAACAAGACCAGATAATGTGATCTAAATGAGCGAAGACACACTCCATGCTGCTTTGAAAAGAATTACCATTGGTCGGGCTCGGTGGCTCACACCTGTAATTCTAGCACTTTGGGAGGCCAAGGCGGGTGGGTCATGAGTTCAAGAGATTGAGACCATCCTGGCCAACACGGTGAAACCCCGACTCTCTAAAAATACAAAGATTAGCTGGGTGTGGTTGCACATGCCTGTAGTCCCAGCTACTTGAGAGGCTGTGGCAGGAGAATCACTTGAACCCGGGAGGCAGGGGTTGCAGTGAGCTGAGATCGTGCCACTGCACTCCAGCCTCGACAGAGCAAGACTCTGTCTCCAAAAAAAAAAAAAAAAAAAAGAAAAAGAAAAGAATTACCATAGATATTACGCTTTTATATGATCATCTCTTTCAGCGACACCAAATTGCTCTATCACCCCCAGATCTCCACAGGAAAATGTTTTTAAAGCAATTTGCAGTGTTTATTTCACTTTCTGTGGATCACACCCTGCCTGGACAGTCACTTTTACAATCATCACATTCTCATGGAGCTAAACAGGTGAGGATCTGCCCCAGGATACTAGAATCTTGAACAAATGGATTTATAGCCACTCTAAAAGTGCAGGTAAGCTCTGTCACTCCCACTAATACCCACAAGTCATTACAAATAGAAAGGGCAGCAGGACTGGCCAAATCTGTCCTTGGCTTTTTAAAGTCAGTCTCACTGTGCACTGCTCTCTGCCAGAGTAAGACTCAAGAATAAATGATTTTAGTGAATGAGTTTTTAAAACTAACTTAATGAATGAAAAATTTAAAAAGAATAAATGAGCAGCCTTATTTTCTGCCATTCATCTGAACTCCTGTGAAATAGTTCCAGTCAAGGTTCTGCCCAGTTAAGAGGAGGAAGAGGCCTCAGAAGATGTTTGGACAGGCCAGGCATGGTGGCTTAGTCCTGTAATCCCAGCACTTTGGGAGGCCGAGGTGGGCGGATCACCTGAGGTCAGGAGTTTGAGACCAACCTGGCCAACATGGTGAAACCCCATCTCTACAAATATATAAAAATTAGCCAGTCATGATGGTCGGTACCTGAAATCCCAGCTACTGAGAAGGCTGAGGCTTCAGGATAATTGTTTGAACCCAGGAGGTGGAAGTTGCAGTGAGCCAAGATTGCGCCTTTGCACTCCAGCCTGGGCAACAGATCAAGACTCTGTCTCAAAAAAAAAAAAAAAAAAAAAAAGAAAGAAAAGAAATTGTTTGGACAGGGGCAGAAAATACTTTAGACTTGTGAACTAAGCCTCCCAAGTCAGTGCCCATTGTCTTGATTGGCCAAGCTGCACTGGTAGACTTTCCACATGAGAACACGTAAAGCACACGATTAGACTTCTCTATCCTAGCGTGTACCCCTGCCAGCTGGAACTAGTATTTAAGATTCTCAACAATTAACAATCACCCTTGCTTTCTTTCCAGGACACTCTTTCCAAATGCCCTGACCATGCTCTGTACAGATCACTGAGCCTGCATTTTCCTCTAGGTGACAGATTCCTCCAGGCAAGGACCTCCTCATCATCACCCCTTAACCAGGATCTGATGCATACTAAATGCTCAGTAAATTTTTGCTCACTTAAAAAAAAAATTGTTTCTAGAAAAGACTGTAGGTGAGGCCTGCCTTTCCAATTTGAGTATAAATTCATTGTATTAGACTTTAATCAAAGTAGTTAGTTCACAAATCACTAAGACAATGCGATGTGATTTGTGTGCCTATGTTTTCATAGGGACAGCAGGAAGGGTGGAGTTAAAGTTTAGGGTTCTATTTTGGAAAATTATAGGTTTGACGGCAAAATCTAATTGCCAGCAAAGTGGGGGTGACAGCGCTAGGGCTAACTCAGGGCACTGGGGCCCTGGAAACAAGCATTTCTCCACTTTCATAAATGACTTAGGCTGTTTCTACGATTGCTCTTCTCAGCAGATCAGGTCAGTTTAAGGGTACCTTAAGGTATACCTCTGATGTGCTAATTACCAACAGCAATGGTGATATCTTTTTAGAGGTGACACTAGTTGAAGTTCCTACATTGAGAAAGCACCCCTGCTACCACACGGCGGGGGCGGCGGAAGACTCGCCACCTATCTGGCTTGCGTCCCTCTCTTCCTTCTGTCCCTGCAGCAGGGAGCAGCTGTGTTCCAGTTCTGCCCTCATGGCCTCTGAGACACTTAACTCCAACCTATCTGGTTCTCTTTCTCCCCACTCTCTCTCCACCATCACAGCAGAGACTCAACGTGTGATCCATGTTTAGTGATTTTTTTCCATGCCAAGCAAAGTTAAGTCATGTGGCCTTGGATGAGGTGTCTGGTACACAAGCAGAGGTAGCACGGAGCAAATGAGGTTTAAGATTCAGGGACCCTGACCTGAGGATTCTTCTGAGGCTCTGGGAGGGCACTTAGCAATTTTGCATTTCTCATCATGTAAAGTTCTTCCTACATTGAGTAAACACAGACATACACATGTAGACACGTCCTAGCAACTTTGGCCCCCATGCCAGGATCCAACCCTGGTCTTGCATAAAAGCTCTTCTTGGACTAACTACACTGTGAGGCAGCCTGACCTGGCCTAGAAAATTCCATTCTCCAAATCCAGTCCCTTAGGCTCTTCCCAGACCCCGCCATCAACAGCCTTCCATGTCTCCCCATCTGTTTATCACAGATTACGACTCCTCTCTGATCTCGCTGAGCGTTTCTTGACCAGAATCTGGGGTTGTGCAGATAAGAGCTTTGTCTCTGCCTTGGCTTGCTTCTTCATTTTTTTCTAAGACTTCCTTTTTCTGGTTTTTTGTTTCTGCCATGGAGAATACATGGTTCTCTCCTGTTTTTAAAGGCACATGTCATGATACAAAATACAATTCCATTTGGTAGTAAAAACCACAGAACTATTGAAAGGTTTGTTTTGCTTTGTTTTTTTGAAATGGGGTCTCACTCTGTCACCCGGCTGGAGTGCAGTGGTGCAGTCTAGATCACTGCACCTTGACCTTTGGGATTCAAAAGATCTACAGGTGCACCCCACCATGCCTGGCTAATTTTGTGTGTGTGTGTGTGTGTGTGTGTGTGTGTGTGTATTTTTTGTAGAGATGGGATCTCACTATGTTGTCCAGGCCAGTCTTGAGCTCCTGGCCTCAAGCAATCCTCCCACCCTGGCCTCCCAAAGTGCTGGGATTGCAGGAATGAGCCAGCCAGGGTGCCAGGCCTGAAAGTCTTATTGTAAAACCAGGCAGCAGGATTCTAGGTCAGCCTGGTTAAGACAGATTCCTGAGCATTTGCACCTCCCTTTGAAATGATAATTTGGATTAAACTTCAGATTTCTGGTTACCATCAGTTACTCAATTAGTCCATCTATCTTCATTCGGGCACCTCTTCTGCCATTGAGTGGTACTAGGGAAGCAGCTCTTACACAACAGAGACACTTACATCCCAGAGAAGGCTTCTCTAAGTTAATCAAGGAGCAAGCTCTTTTCTACCCCAGGGCGTTTGAACTCACTTTTCCTTCAGCCCAAAGTACTCTTATTCCACACTCATGAGTGGGCTGGTTCCTTCTTATTTATCACAACACACTATTAAACATCACCCTGGCTGGGCGTGGTGGCTCACGTCTGTAATGCCAGCACTTTGGGAGGCCGAGGCGGGCAGATCACAAGGTCAGGAGTTCAAGACCAGCCTGGTCAACATGGTGAAACTCCATCTCTACTAAAAATACAAAAATTAGCTGGGTGTGGCAGCGGGCACCTGTACTCCTAGCTACTCAGGAGCCTGAGGCAGGAGAGTTGCTTGAACCCAGAAGGCAGAGGTTGCAGTGAACCGAGATCACACTACTGCACTCCAGACGGGGCAACAGAGCAAAATTCCATCCCCCCCAAAAAATAAAAAATAAACATCACTCTTATGAGTGGTCTTCCCCATCTAGAGTAAATTTGCTGTCATTGTCTCAGTGCACATTTGTTTCCTGCTGAGACTACATAATTACACAGGTATTTGTTTGTTTACTTCTCTTTTTTTCTGAGTCTTCCTTTACACCATAAGCTCCATGAAGGCAAGAACTGAGGCCTTTTCCTGCATTGTGTCTGCAGCACAAGTCACAGTCTCTAGCACAGCACACGCGCTCTCCATCGATATCTGCGGAAGGGCTGTTATTGCCATGACAACAGGCCAGATCATTTCACTTGTCCTGGCTTTTCTCATAATCCAGACAACAGAGGTGTACGACATTTGTCCCAGGTTCACCGCAGAGCTCTCCCTAAATAGTCAGAAACCAGGGAATTTAGTTCTTAACACCATCTCTTTCAGAGTTCAGAGTTTTCCTCTGCAAGGTTCCTGGGATCAGTGCGGCTCCCCCAAGGGCTCTATTTTGTCTCCTACACATACTTCCCCAACAGGCTGGCCTGCGCACTGACTCAGAAAGGGCAGGCCAAGATGCACAGCATTCCGACTGAATGGTCTTACCAAGTTCCACTGAGGGCTCCCTCCACTACCTGGGACAACAGAGTTCCCAGAGATGCAGGTGTTATTTACATAACTCTCCCCTACAGAGGAGACAGGCAGCGGAGGTTTGCTTCAACACCAAGGACAGCTCTTCCAAAAGCGGGCAGGGAAATCTTCGTGCTGAACGAGCCTCCTGGGACTCAGCCTGGTGCCCCACTCCCTCCTCTGTTATGGCTCTGAGCCCCTCTTTCTCTGTAATAGCCTCAGAGGTTCAGAGCTCCACTAGAAGCTTACACGGGGTTCAAGCTCAGCCTCTGAGCTCGGGGACTCTCCTCTGAAACGCAGTATCTCAGACTTATACCTGAGTACACAGAGAATGGAGTACCGTGGGCCTAGGGGGATGGGGTGGAGGAGGGGAATCCCAGCTTCTTCCATCAGGAATTTACAGTCTGGTCCAGTCTGGGTTAGTCTTGGCAAAATATTAACTTGGAAGTTATTTGTTCCGGCTGCCTTTTCCGTCTGTTCATTCCTACAGAATGGGATGTTTATGTGAACGCTGGCTCGGATATCTCCGAAGCTAGACCTTGCTTCTAAGATTAATGGGAACAAAGTAGGGTCCTCATATGTCTTGGAAAGCTCTAGGACCCCACTCCTCTATTAGCGATTAAGGGTATGGACATCCTCAGAGACTTGAATCAAAACATGGCTTGAACCAGAGGCTCTTCCCCTTAGAGCAGTCCCCATAAGCCTGTCGTGCCACGGTTACTGGTTCTGAAGGCAGTGTAACTCTGCAGTCCATTTGCTTTGAGAGAGCAATAGAGACAGTTCAGAGGGCGTGAACTCTCACACCCCTGCCTATGGCAGCTGGCAGGAAAAACTTCCAGCAAAGGCTCACATTTAAGGCAGAATGAACTGTTTCTTAGGAGTTTTGCCACTGCAGGCAGAGTGCTGCAACCCAGTGGAGCCGGCAGAGCTGTGCGTGCTGGCAGTGCAGACAATGACAGCGAAAGAGGTCTTGCTCAGAGGTCAACACTGCCCTGTGTGGGACTCGTACTTTTGGCACCCATTGATTGATTGAGAAGATCTGCAGTGACAGAAAGATGCTATGAATTCAGTAATGCTTTTAAATGGATCTCTGTCTCATTAGATACAGAAGCATCTGTACACATTTTCAATGCATAATGAGTATGTTTCTATGAGGCATTCCCCATATAAATCTTGGTGGATATATCGATGCCTAAATTCTTTGCAACACCCCTGCACTGTCCAGGCGTCTGTGTCTCTCATATTCTAACCGTTGATCCAACACACTATGTCAAAGGGCCTAGCCCTTCAGTTACGAGGCATACCGTCATCAAGATGCTTTATTCAATGTGGTGACAAACTCAGGCAGTAGCCATGCCCTCAGGAACTAGAAGCTAGGCAGAGGCTGAAACTGTTGATCAAGTGTAGAGGAGGCACAGGGCATGGATTAGCTCCAGGGATGAAGGCTAGCAAGAGCCACGCACTGCGCAAGGAATCCATCCGGCAGGCTGGGGCTCGGGGCAGGACTCTGCTTAGTAGGGGTTGTTAGAGGTAGGGGTGCTAGAACCAGGCAGGCAGCCATCGACGGATGCAGCATCACAGGGCACAGTGGGATGCAGAAATTCAAGGGGCATACAGGGGATCAGGGCGTACCCTTGGAGCTGGTTGGCAGCAAAGGACATTGGCAGGCATAGCAAGTTAGCAGACGTGGCACAGCATGGCATTCTGAATCTGCAGGGGCATTGATTGAATTCTCAGAGCTACTGGATGGGGAATCGGGCTGAGATCGCAGACATCTTTCTATCATCAGGATTCATTCTAGGACCTGGGGCCAGACGGAGCCAGCCAGCAAGGGTGCCAGAACAGTCAGCAAGGGAGACTGAAGACAGCGGCATCAGAGGCCACCATGCGCTGCTGGCAAGCCTGAGAAAATGGCAGAACACCTCAGCCTCATAAGACAGTATCACTCAGACCCAGAACACACCAGCACATGCTCCCAAAGCTTTGAGAACTCAAGTAAGTTATTCAGGGAAAAAATAGAGATATGGAATAATTTCTGAGTTTCCCCTCTTTATGCACTCTACATACATAATTGCATTCAGTGGGGGAAAACATTAATACTTGGGGCCTCACTTCCAAAAAAAGAAAATGAGAGTGAAACAGCTTTATGGGCAGAATCTTTGTGGGCTCTCTTGATTCAAATCCTTATTGTAATTCAGGAGCCAGAAGCTTTGCCACGCCGCCCCCACAACTCAGACTGAAGCTGCCTCTCCAGACTGGAAGAAACAGCTCCTAGAAACAGCCCTCTCCCCAAGCCTTACAGAAACAGTTCCACATCCTTTGTCTATGCATCAAAAACAGGATGATTAATGTAGATGATGGTGGTGCTTAAAAAAGGATCACTGAGACCCAGGGATGTTATCTAACGGCAAGTTTCTCAAAAACGCTTTTCGCAAACCTCAAAGCGCTCCCCGCATCAAACATACCCAATGGAGCAGCCATAGAGAAGGCTAGGAAAATACATTGAGATGAGTAGTGTTCAGAATAGTAAAAAGTTCTAGGAATGACCTAAAGTCAAGACAATGTGCCGTGGTGGGGAGGGAATTCTGCCCTGAGACTGGCATTCATGGATGTCATAAATAAAACTTCAGTAAGAAGGCAAAAGCACAGCCTGGGAGAAGGGCGAGCACAGAGCTGGTCGGGAAGCTCATGGTTGCTCTGATAGGTGACACACACTGCCAGCCCCACCTGAAAAGGGTGACTTTTTGGCAAGAGAGGATTATAATTAATTCAAGAGGTAATTTTCTTAGCCAGACATGGTGGTGTGCACCTGTAGTTCCAGCTACTCGAGAGGCTGAGGCAGGAAGATCACTTGAGTCCAGGAGTTCAAGGCTGCAGTGAGCTAGGACTGTATCACTGTACTCCAGCCTGGGTGACACAGTGAGACCCTGTCTCTAATAAAACAAAAAAAAACAAAAACAAAAACAAAACAAAGAGGGGATTTTCTGGTGAAGCTCATAACCTTCCTTCTCTTCCATGCTAGCTCAAAAATCCCTTTGAGGCAATGAGGATTCCTACTCAGGCTAGAGTTCCCACACAGCTCATGCCCTAAGATAGGCACCTGCTTCCACCCTGACCCTGGCACAGGTATCTCTTCTACAAATCAGATAGGGTGCCCTCCTTATTTTCTTTCCTACTGGCCACTCTCATTATAGGATAAAGTTTCTATAGGCAAAAGGAGGCATGGATGGTCCCCTTCCCACTTCATCCCCTCCCTCCCCAACACAAGGTAAAGTTTAAAAGGTATAGTTAGACCCACATGTCAGCAGGGCTTAACAAATAATCAGAACAGCCCCAAGGGCTGGCCACTTACCATCTGCTGCCTATGGGTTCTGTGCTGTGTGCTTCACCTAGGAGATACTGCCTACTGGCTTCCTGTGTGGGGGATATATTTGGTTGCCCACCCAACCCACCCACTCCTCTCACCTTTTCTCCTAAGGGAATCCTGACCAACCTGTCCCCCATGAAACTCAAGTGACACATGGGAAGTGGACTCCAACCCATCTCCAGAGCAAGGTTGCTGATGGTTCTAAATGAATCAAGGTGAGCACATTCTCCCTGCCAGAGATCATCTTGGGAATGCAGACATACACTTATGGCCTTCCTTACCAACTGTACTAGCCTGGGGACAGGCACTTATATGAACTGAGTTGACCAATCGGCTTGAAGGACAGAAACCCCTGATCCATGCTTTCTCTCGCTCTCTCCATCTGGATGTAAACAAAGGAGCACATTCCCCCTGTTGCTGTTGGTAGTCACCTCAGTGCCATGGGGGAAGCCATTCTGAGAACACAGCCGACACATGTAGACAGGTTAGGTAAGGAATCACTGAGAAGCGGAGCCAGAGCCCTAATCATCTACACCTGGAGCTTACCTTGCCTGAGAGCTTCTTGATACGAGGGATGATAAATACTCTGATTATTTAGACCAGTTGGAGTCAAATGTTACTTGTAGCCAAAAGCATCCAACTGGGGTATCTGGAGTAAAATCCTCTCCCTCCATCCTTGTCTCTGTCCCTCCCTCTCTTCCTTCCTTTCTTCTATCTCCCTCCCTCCCTTCCTTCCCACTGCAGCTCTTCTGTATTCCAGCTGTGTGACCTTGGGCAAATCCTTTAATCTCCTGGTTTTCAGTGTCCTCATATTGAATGAAGGAGCTGGACTAGCTCCTTCAAATGCTAACATTTATAATAAAAAGATTATATCATATAATACTTCTATGAAACAAACAAGTATAGTAAGTAGGTAAACCACTGAGATTTGTTCAAACTAGTTCAAGCTGAAAGCAGAGTTGTCAAGGCAGTTAAAAAAAAAAAGATGGCTTGTGAAAACGTGAAGTAACCTCCCATAAACAGCAGGCTTCAAGTCAATGAACACAAAAAATCAATGAGGCGAAAACCATGTACCCCTGAGAATGAATGAGGTGAAAATAAATCGACCACAAAATCGTATATTCACTTTTATACTCAGCCAAATACAGTCACTCTGTTGTGCCTCCTGGCTCTGTCTACCCAGAGAAGATAAGGAGAAAGGGCCTCGAAGCCTTATTCATGAGAAAAGGACAGCAGAAAACCCTGGAGAATTGGAGAAAGGAGTGTTACATGGGCTAAGAGGCTCAGAAAGTCCATCTCCAAGCCATTTTTTCCCCTTCTGCATTCATCTGCTCATTTTGAGTCTCTGGTACTGCAAGCTGCAATGACAAAAGACTGTTTCAGCTCAGAATAGGTTTGCCCCAGTAAGTAACTGTTTGCGGAGGCTGCTGCCCCTACCTATCTGCTGCTTTCAGTAGTAGGGATGCAGTCAAGAAATCATGAGTACAAATAATTGGGTGGCAGTCAATTCAGGGATGAGAAAAGGGAAACATTATCCTTAAGAACCCAGGGACAAGCAAGGCATTCTATGTCCCAGGTAGCAATGGCAGCGAGAGTCTGGGGACAGCGCCTTTGGGATCCAAATAAGGAAGGAGAGAGAATGCTTAGTCATGCTATCTGGGATCCTCTAAAGAGGCCCTCCATCATGCAGCATGATTCTGGCACAAAAAGAAGTTCTACAAATAGTTGTTGCATTGATGACTAAATTGGGTAAAAATATATCTAAGTGAGTGGAGATACTTTATGGCAACCAGGTATAGGGGAAATGGAACAAAGGTAGGAGCGGTTGGGGATTGTGTCTGAAAATAATAGTGGAAGGGGTCCAGTGCAGCAGCAAAATAGTCATACTAGTGGGTTGAGAACCACTAGTATAACTATACTAGTTATACTATACTATACTAGTTATACTAGTATATACTAGTGTATATACATATAACTAGTATAACTATATACTAGTGTATATACATATATACACTTAAGCCCAGGAGTTTGAGGTTACATTGAACCATGATTGTACCACTGCACTCCATCACCTGACGTACAGAGACCCTGTCTCAAAAAAAAAAAAATCCTGGAACAAATCAATGGCTTTCTTATGCCTTCCTTATTTGTGATTCATCAACAGCAATGTCATCCTTCACACTCTGACATGTCCCAGGGAAATCTGTGAACTCCAAAAATGAAGATTAAAAAGAAAAAACAAAACTTTTCAGGAAATTGAGTTATGATCACTTGTCGTAGTTTTCTTCCAAACTTAGTCCAGAAACAGACCAACTGAAAGGATTTTTCTCTTGGTAGACACATGTGTAGGGGCAAAGAGGGGTTTTTGGAAAAGAAGGCCTGGTTCAAGACATTAAATTCTTGGCTGACAGTCAATTGGGCAGGTAGAATGCTAATTTCTCAAAGGGAGGCTCTCTAAGCTCATTAAAGTCTATTTTAAAATTGCTTAAGCATTTTATCATAAATTTTAGTTTCTTTCCAGAAGGAAACTGAGAGACATACATCATGAGAAAAGTTTTCCCCCGACCAGGTCTGAGACAAGTTTTCCTCTAGAGCAAGTATCTTGCAACTCTCAGACAAGAGGGCATTCCCCTTTTAAAGCAAAGAAAATCATTTTGGCACTATCCTCTACTCAACCCTAACACCCATAAGCCATGTTTACAGACTTTATAGGAAAAAAAGTTGTCTGATTCAAGATTTATATACCTGACAACAATTTTTTTCATACGTGAGGGCAAATTAAAAATATTTTTGCTAGGCAGGGATTCTAAATGTATTCCACTTTATTCTCTTTCGGAAAAACTCACTCAAGAAAGTACTCTAACAAAACAAAAATTAAATTGAAACAAAAACTTCTAGAAAGAAGGAAGCAACCTGTATAATACTTATGATGAATAATCAAGTAAAATTTAGAGTTAAATAGGTGATAAAATGTTATTGTAAGATATAAAATAAGACCCCTTAAAATAGAAGCTGTTGTAAATAACAGTAGAACACAGCACCATCACCTCCAGTTCCTTCTGCGACATCTGTTCCCTCTGTCATGTAGCACAAGACAGTATATACGGGAGAGGCCCGTGAGTCTCCTGCCTAGCAGACAGAATTCTTTTTCACTAACTGATCTTGGCTTTTAGCAAAATGCCTCTTCTGTCAAGCAGCACCAAAGGTTGAGATGTTCTGAGCTCACTCCTAAGCACGGCACTCCTTAGGAAGAGCCCTGAAAAGGCTATGAATAATGCAAGGGATTATAGCAAGAGTATAAATACAAAAATGCCCTCTTAATCTCAAAGCGGAGAGCAATTGTCAACTCCTCCAAAATAGCTTCTACAAAGAGGCCAGGAAAGCAACCGCCTGGTGCATAGTAGGCGATCCGTACATGTTTTTTTGAAAGGAATCAATAGAGTCTACTTGGCTGATTTAACTTTCCACTGCAGTGATGTAGAATAATTTATCGGTAAGTAACACACAACCACAGTAAGTCACTGTAATTATATCTTATTACATAATCTCTTAGAAGTCAAATCATAAGATTTGAGGGCAATAACTTTATTCCTAACTACATGTCTACATGTGTGTGTGCTCTAGAAAGCTGTCAGGAAGCCTGTGGACACTCAATGAGCCAAAGGAAGAACTCTTTCCCAGATATTGTGCTGTGTAGGTCATGCATGGCTTAGGAGTGGTAAAGCTTTTGACTTATGAGATTGTATTTTCAAATACATTCACACAGTGGAACAAAGTACAGGCAGCCCCTTGTATCTGTGGGTTGCATATCCATGGATTCAACCAATCACAGATCACAAATATTTGGGAAAAATGCATACTGAACATGTACACATGTTTCTGTCATGTCATCATCCTCCAAACAACATAACAACTATTTATATCATATTTACATTATACTTGATGTTATAAGTAACGAGAGATGATTTAGAGTACACAGGAGGATGTGAATAGGTTATACGCAAATACCACTCTATTTTATATAAGGGATTTGAACATGCATAAGTTTTGGTATTTGTAGGAAGTCGTGGAATCAATCCCGCACAGATAGTGAGGGATGACTAGAATGTTGTTCAAACACAGTTTACTCAAGGACTTACTGAGCCTTTAGGCAGGGCAAGCATAGTGCTGAGTACTTGGTCTCTACATTGTCTGAAGTATTTTTATGGCTTCTCATCTGACATCATAAAAGCCTGTGAAGGAAGCATGGATTCTTATCACCATTTTACAGAAGAGAGAACTGAGATCCTGTAGGGTTAACTCTCTTGTCCAGAGTTAAACTTTGTAGCACAAGAATTGAAAGGTGGGGCCGGTCGCGGTGGCTCACGCCTGTAATCCTATCACTTTGGGAGGCCGAGGTGGGTGGATCACCTGAGGTCAGGAGTTCAAGATCAGCCTGGCCATCATGGTGAAACCCCATCTTTAAAAAAAAAAATTTAATTTAATTAAAAAATAAATAAATAAATAAAAGAATTGAAAGGTGGATCTTTTGACATACAGTTCAAGGACTAGAAGGAAAAAACAAAGAATGCAAAACTGTACTTAAGTGATCCAGCTACTGACCTAGAAGAGCCGTCAGTGAATACATAAGGTATGTGTACCCACTGCAAAGTCCCAGCCACTCACCATGCAGCCCTCCCAGCATCTGATTCTACTTAGTTCACATATACTATGTGTGAGGTGCAATGCCAAGGAGTTTCATGTACACGTTTTCATTTAAACTCATAATCTCTGTGAATCTGCGTGGCTATCTTTTCTCTCCCTTGAGTGTCTCAAGCTCTTTCCCATCTTTAAACGTCTGTTCTCACATTTCCTTTTGTGGAACGTGCTTCCTCTGGGTCTCAACACTCCCCAGAAAGGCCTCCCTTGAATACCTCATTTCAAGGTTCTCAACTATTTTAACTATTTCTCAGGACTCTTTTTATACCAAAAAGACAGAAGGATTTTGTTTATTTGGGTTATATGCATCAATATTACCTTATTAAGAATTAAAACTGATGAATTTCTAAAATTTTGTTATTCCACTTAAAATAACAAGTTCATTACATGTCAACATAAATCGCATATTTTTATGAGAAATGAGCAGATTTGTTCAGAGCATTAGTGAGAAGAGTAGCACTGGTTTACAGTTTTGCAACTTTCTTTAATGTCCAGCCTAAGAGAAAACAACTTGATTCTTAAGCAGTATCTCTCTCATCATTCAGTCCACCAGGATGTATTGTTTTCGTTGAAGTAATGCGAAGAAAATTTGGTCTTGTGCAGTTATGTGATTGGAAAAAGGGGGAGTATGTTAATACCTTTTTCAGATAGTCGTGTATATTTTTTTTGATATTATACCAACATTTGATATGTGGGAGTTTCTAAAAGATTAGTGGCAATGTGGAATCTGAAATTGGATCAATGAATGTTTCTACTCTATTACACTAAAATCCATTGGCACAATGCACTTAGAATGGATCTTTTACCCATTTATGATTTTGTAACATTGTGCACTGATCATTTGGAAAACAGTAGTTGCCAGAGCTATGGAGATCTTTCAAATGCTGACACATTTTATTATACAGAGTTAAAAAAACCATGTTCATTAATATCAACATGAGCTCATCAGAAAAGTAGCTAAGCACTGAGATTCTGTCAAGTTCAAGGTGGAAGATATAAGATTTCTAAAATTCCAATTTTCACTTGTAAGTTCAAACTTCATTATTGGCACCAAATACTTTCAGTTAATTTCCTTAAAGTGACAGGCTTACTTCATTGTTTCTTTTCTTTTTTTTTTTTTTTTTTTGAGAAAATGTCTACCAATTATCCAAGTCTGAATAACAATAATTTTTCTGTCAATCATCTTTTAAGTAAAAGTGGTATTCCATGGGAAAAAGCAGCTACTTTAGCTAGCAACTCAAACAACTGCACAAATGCTTTTCCTCAAGATAACTATAGTATTTTGGTATGTAGCAGAAATGCTATATGCATACTTCCCATTTTCCTCCAAAATGTTTTTTAAATGTATATTCAAGGGTTGGGATTTAATAAATTTTAAAACTTTAGTATCTCATCAAGAAAACTCATAAATAAAAGTGGCATACTATTTGTTTGTTGTTAAGAATGTGTGGTGGCAAGTGGTACAATCACTACTAGTACAGTTTGATGGTACTGCTTGATTCTTGCTGAGGTGCAAGCAGTTTTGCCCACTGTGGCTTTTATTTCATCAGTGCAAATGTAAATACAATGAAAAAAGGAGGCCAGACTTGGTGGTTCACACCTGTAATCCCAGCGCTTTGGGACGCTGAGGCAGCATCACTTGAGCTCAGGAATTTGAGACCAGCCTTAGCAACATAGCAAGACCCTGTCTCTACCAAAAAAAAAAAAAAAATTAAATTAAATTAGCTTGACATGGTGGCATGCGCCTGCAGTCCCAGGTGGCTGAGATGAGAGAATTGCTTGAGCCTGGGAGGTTGAGGCTGCAGTGAGCCATGATCATGCCACCACACTCCAGCCTGGGCAATAGAACAAAACCCTGTCTCAAAAAAAAAAAAAAAAAAAAAAAGGAAAGGAAAAGGTGGGGTGGGGATGGGAGGGGGGAGAGAGGGAGGGGAATGAACGGAGGAGGAGAGAGGGAGGAGAAGGGAAGGGAGGGGGAGGGAGGGGAAAGAATGGGAAGAGAGGGAAAGGAAGAGAAGGGGAGGGGAAGGGAGAGGAGGAAAACATCTTAGTATTATGATAGAAATGATCTTGGCTTTGTGGGCTCCCTGAAAGGGTTTCAACCTCTACCTCCACTCCCTGCCAAGAGTCCGCAGACCCCAAAAGGGTCTCCTGTGGTTGCCGCTCACCATGGTCACTTCCGTCATCGTACTCACTATAATATGTAATTCTCATTGTGTCTCTTACCTAATATCTGTTTTCCCCATTCGAAGATAAGTTTAACGTGAACTATATCTCCAGGCTTAGTAACTGCCACGTTGTAGATTATTTTTGGTTGAACAATGCATTTTTCTCATTTTCCATCTAAACAGGCCAACACTAGAGGGGTTAGTGCCTTGACCCAAGCTGGTAGTGAGAGGAAAAGGTAGGACCAAGGTTGGAAACTCAGCCTCCTGCTCACTCTTCTGCGCTAATCACCAAAACAGCAAGTTAGTTAGAAAAAAATCTTCCACAAAATAACATTTTGTTCTGAACTATAATAAAAAGAATAGATGTCTATGTATGCAAGACCTAAAGCATGTCTTTCTGGCATTTGTTTGGCTGGCTGGTTGTGTTGTGGGAAATAATGCCATCTTGTCCAGTTAGAATCCGGGCTTTTAGTGGGGGTGCGTCTCCGCCTATCTATGAGCTTGGAGTGGAGATGTCTGAGAGCACAGGGCCAGGTGGGAAGGGATTGCTCCTGATCCATAGCATGGGGGAGAGTTCCATCCCAGCCAGACACAGTTCAGTTCTGGCCAACCACTACTGTCCATAGCTCACAATCTCCTGCCCTACCTTCTCTCTAGCCAAAGGGAGTTTGAAATCCAGAGGACCCAATAGAATGCAGTAGCCATGAGAGGTTACCAACTTCATACCACTCACGGACAGGTAGAATGTTAAACAAAGAACCTCATTCAGACAGGCACATACCTTCTCTCTCACCTACCCACTCCCTTCCGGGTCCAGTATCCCATTCCATCATTCTGAATTGACCAAAGGTTACATGGACAGAGGCACAAAAGGACCTGAGGTCATGTGGCTCAGAGTGACAAGCCTTCAACTCACTTACTTTTGTGGGTTTTTTTGTTTTTTATTTTTTGAGACAGAGTTTCGCTCTTGTTGCCCAGGCTGGAATGCAATGGCATGATCTCAACTCACTGCAACCTCTGCCTCCCAGGTTCAAGTGATTCTCCTGCCTCAGCCTCTCGAGTAGCTGGGATTACAGGCATGTGCCACCACGCCCGGGTAATTTTGTATTTTTAGTAGAGACAGGGTTTCTCCATGTGGGTCAGGCTGGTCTCCTGAACTCCTGACCTCAGGTGATCTGCCCGCCTCAGCCTCCCAAAGGGCTGGGATTACAGGCATGAGTCACTGTGCCCAGCTGCTGTTGTTGTTTTTAGAGACAGGGTCTCGCTCTGGCACCCAGGCTGGAGTGCTGTGGTAAAATCCTAGCTCATTGCGGCCTTGAACTCCTGGGATCAAGTGATCCTCCTGCCTCAGCCTCTGGAGTAGCTGGGACTACAGGTGTGCATTACCATGCCCTGCTACTTTTTAAATTTCTTGTAGAGAGGGTTCTTGCTGTGTTGCCCAGATGGGTCTCAAATTCCTGGCCTCCAGGGATCCTCCTGCCTTGGTCTCCCAAAGTGCTGGGTCACCTACTTTAAAAGGCATGATAGTAAGCCAGAAACTCAGGTTCTAATCGGAGTCATAATTTCTCCACCTGAGTCCTCTTATCTGTAAACCAATAGATTATGCACATAGAAGGCCAAGCATCAAAGGTTTGTTCCACTCTAAGATAAGTCACTGGAAGGTCTGCAGGACAGCGAAGTCCCTGTCCCATCAGATCTGAATCTGTATTTTAAGAAAACCCCAAGGTATGCTTGGAGTTTTCTCTTTTGCACACCACCCACGTTTTCCATAAGCTGTCTCCCCCTAACCACCCCGCAGCTCGGCTGCAGGCTGTGTAGCTGGCCTGGGCAGTAAGCAATCAGAAAGAAACAAGGAGTGAGCACCGAGCCCCCCTCTATTTGGAATCACGAGGAGGGCCTGGGGCAGTAACACGGACCCGCGCTGAGCAGAATCACAGGCCCTCGGGCCTAGTGGGGCCTCTGGATGCAGAGCCCGGTGCCCGCGGGGAGGGGCGCAGCGCTGCAGGTGGGGCCTGCCAGGGGCCGCATGGTGCCCTTCCTTCCAGGGGGTTGCGTTCCTGCGCCCTTGGCTGCGGGGAAATCTTCAAAGGCA
The DNA here is from genome assembly GCA_963573385.1 of Cacajao melanocephalus. Taxonomy (NCBI): domain Eukaryota; kingdom Metazoa; phylum Chordata; class Mammalia; order Primates; family Pitheciidae; genus Cacajao; species Cacajao melanocephalus. The sequence goes on from CAUYLG010062084.1 coordinate 119,656, forward strand.
CGAGTGGAATGAGCCGAGGCTACAGCAGAGCATTATCAGCCGACTGGCCCCTTTCACAGCCAGGCCCATAATCCCCTCTTTGTGCCCCTTTGGTCATTTGTAATTCCTCTCCCTTTCCAGGTCCAAAGAACGCAGGAGACTATCCTCCTTCATTCGCTAAGCCCCTCTCTGTCGTGCACGGGGTCGCCCTGGACGCAGTGGCAGAGATTCCAACGAGTTCCTCGACCCACAGCATCCGAGCAGCTCTTCCCACACTCTCGCGTCTGGGGGTGGTGGCGCATTCTGATGAGGGGAGGAAGTGGCTCAGCCACAGCCTGGGGCCTGAGAGGAGCCTCCCAACCCAGCCCTTTCAGGAAAACACTTTTGGGGCCCCTTAAAAGTTAAAGTGGCTCTGCTCAAACAACCCAACCACAACAGGAACAAAAACCGGAATCCACGCTAAGAGGTCCCAGGGGTAAGGATTAGAATTAGCCCTCTCTTTCAGACTCACTTGCCACTCAGGATGGCAGGATCCGGTCCAAAATTGCAGGGTTAGGAGTAAAACAGGACGGCTGAGATTGAATTTTCTACTCCTGGGATGACTATTCGTCTCTAATGTTTCACAGGATGCCACAGGGTAAAACTTAGAAGAAGAAAGGCCTTCAGGAGAGAAGCAGAAAGAAAGATTACAGCAGGGTGTGTGGTGGCTCACACCTATAATCCCAACACATTGGGAGGCCTAGGTGGGCATATCACTTGAGGTCAGGCGTTCTAGACCAGCCTGGCCAACACGGTGAAACCTGTCTCTACTAAAAATACAAAAATTAGCCAGGCATGGTGATGGGTGCCTGTAGTCCCAGCTACTCAGGAAGTGGAGGCAGGGGAATCACTGGAACCCGGGAGGAGGAGGTTGCAGTGAGCTGAGATTGCACCATTGCAATGAGCTGAGATCCCACCACTGCACTCCAGCCTGGACAACAAAGCGCGACTCTGTAAGCAAGCAAGCAAGCAAACTTCAGAGGAAGGTGGAGGTTGGCGACCAGTAAGGAAAGAAAGAAAGAAGGAAGGAAGGGAGGAAGGAAGGAAGGAAGGAAGGAAGGAAGGAAGGAAGGAAGGAAGGAGAGAGAGAAAGAAGGAAGGAAAGAAAGAAGGAAGGAAGGGAGGGAGGGAGGGAGGGAGGAACTCCGCTTAGTACCACTCCTTGTCTGTTTTGCAAAACCTGGCTAGCTGGCAAGCCTTTGGGAATTTAACAGTTTGAGAAAAATCCTAACTCCAAAGCTTACACAGGTCACATAATCTCTTTGAGCCCCAGTTTCTTCATCAGGAATGAGAGTGATAATTGTAGACTTTTCAGGCATGTTGTGAAAATCAAATGAGATAATGTGTTTGCATAAACTTTGCAAAGTAGAAAGCATTTACCAAATATAAAATAAATTCCCATTATCCTGGTCCATCCCTGGAGGGAAGGCCTTAACTATATCTATTGAGAACGGCACCCATATGTACTCATCATCCTCAGAGAATTTGTTATTTAGACATTGGAAAAGCCCTTATTCCAAGGGAGCCTCCTTCTTTAACAGAATTCCTTCTTCAGTATGTTGAATATACAACCAAATTCAGGTTGCCTCCCACAGGTATTTCCTTATAACTTAGAAGCAAATTAGCAGGCATCAGGATGGTTCTATGGTTAATAACCTGGTCTGAGGGAAGAAAACCAGGACTTTTTTTTTTTTTTTTTTTTTTTTGAGATCTATCGCCAAAGACTGGCTTTTTTGTTTTTGTTTGAGATGGAGTCTCGCTCTATCGCCATGCTGGAGTGCAGTGGCATGATCTCAGCTCACTGCAACCCCCGCCTCCCAGATTCCAGTGCTTCTCCTGCCTCAGCCTCCTCAGTAGCTGGGACTACAGGCGAGCACCACCATGCCCAGCTAATTTTTGTATTTTTAGTAGAGACAGGGTCTCACAGTGTTGGCCAGGATGATCTTGATTTCCAAAGAGCTGGGATTATAAGCGTGAGCCACTGAGGCAGCGGCTTTTTTAAGCCTGGGGGCTGAGCTAGGGAAGGTATGTCTTTATTCACTGCTCTGGTCACAGCTCAACAATGATTGGGGTGAGGTTTTCTTAGGCCCACCTCTGCTTTTTAAATCCTGCATGAGGGCGTGTCTGAGAAAATCAGTCAGGAAAGCTTGGTAGAGATGCTTCTGGAAAGATAAAGGGAGCATGCAAGATTCTGCACATATCTGGCCTGGAGAGGGGGTGTGTCTTCTGCAACATAGTTGAAAGCAAATGCTTTGCTAGAACTCTAGAACTGGCATAAGAAGATCTAAGCCCATACAGCAGAGTGCCTCTGGAAAAAATGGCTTCTGCAAGGTACACCGTGGCATGGGCTCAAGCGGAGTTCAGACTTGTGAATACTGCTCTACGCACACAGTAGGAAACCTTTTAATGTATTTGTTGGTAAAGTTATTGCCTGTTGCCTATTACATAAGTGGCCCATGAAGATGCAAGCCAAGCCAGGTATGGTGGCTGACGCCTGTAATCCCAGCACTTTGGGAGACCAAGGTAGGCGAATCACCTGAGGTCCGGAGTTGGAGACCAGCCTGGCTAACATGGTGAAACCCTGTCTCTACTAAAATTACAAAAATTAGCCAGGCATGGGGGTGCACACTTGTAATCCCAGCTATTCAGGAGGCTTAGGCAGGAGAATCACTTGAACTCAGGAGGTGGAGGTTGCAGTGAGCAAAGATCATGCCTCTGCACTCCAGCTCAGGCGACAGAGCAAGACTTCATCTCAAAAAAAGAAATAAATGCAAGTCAGAACTCTTATGAAGACCTGAGAGTCAGGAAACATTTGCATCTTTTTAAAAAGCAACATGCTTTTTTTCTCTATGAAAATGTGAATTCTGAAATTGAGAATATGTTCCTTAATTTTACAATTTGCCATATTTCCCATTTTCCTCTGGTAACCAAGACACTGAGATCCAAATTTGTCAGTCCACTTTAGCAGAAGTGTAAGATTTGATGATTTTGGGATTGCGGTCCTCCAATCCTATCTATATTTTCCACAGCCCTGATTCAATATTTCATCCATTATAATAGAATATATATTCTAGATACTGCACCCAGTCCATCATGGAATGAGGCAAAAAACAAACAAACAACAACAACAAAAATATATATGTATATACACAAATAAAATAAATGTTACTAGGACCATCTAACTGGGACCCAGGGATTAACAAACATCTAAGGAGAGCTGCCTGGTGCTGTGAGCCTGGGTCTTCCACTTACCCATGAAGACATTGACTTCATAGGAATTCAATGAGAATTAATGATATAGCCACTTCAGAGAACTGTGAGCTACTTTAGAAGCAGAGAATTTCTCAGTAAAGCCACAACAACCGAAGAAGTTCATATTGTGGTCTAGCTCTTGCTGAATGTGGCCTTGCCCCAAGCCCTGCCATGCTCTGCTCCTTCCCAGCCACCTCTGCCCCATGGCTCCTGTTGCTTTATTCTCACAAGGTGGTTTGTTTGTCATAAAACTTACAAAATGTCCCTTGGGCTTCTGAATTAAGAATGCCGCCGGGTGCGGTGGCTCACGCCTGTAATCCCAGCACTTTGGGAGGCCGAGGTGGATGGATCACCTGAGGTCGAGAGTTCGAGGCCAGCCTGACCAACACAGAGAAACCCCGTCTCTACTAAAAAGACAAAATTAGCCGGGCGTGGTGGCACGTGCCTATAATTCCACCTATTTGGGAGGCTGAGGCAGGAGAGTCACTTGAACCCAGGAAGCGGAGGTTGCAGTGAGCCGAGATCATGCCATTGCACTTCAGCCTGGGTAACAAGAGCAAAACTCCATCTCAAAAAAAAAAAAAAAAAAAAAGAGAGACAGAGAATGTCTAGGTGGCAAAGCAAAATCCAAGTGATAAGAAGCAATAGTACGTATTATTATCATTTGGTCTATTGAAGAGTCTGGTTGTGTTTCATAATGAAAGACAGGAAAGTAAGGTACTGCTGTCCAAATATTTCCAATTAAGGTGGGAGGAGATGAGACAGCACCGGGGCCGGTGCCACCTGAAGCTAAATGATCACTTAATATACATAGTGAGCAGCTGATGGCCAGAAGTGAGCGTCGAGCTCCTTGCTAACATGATGAGCGATGGCCATCTGTCCCCACAAAGCCAGGCAGCATGACCTTCAGTCCCAGGCATTGCTAGCATCATTCTTTCCCATGATGAAGGATGAGAGAAAGAGCTGCTCTGGTAATGCTCTGTCATTAGCAACAAGAAAAACCAAACTTCTTGTCCATGGTTTTATTACATATTTTCTCCTAAAAAAAGAAATCGAGGGAGAACGACCAGGAACCTGGACAGCAAGTTAAAGCTTAGAGCTGTGTGATTCTATTTCCTGAGAAGGAAGATGTATGCATACGATTAATATGCAATCAAAGAGCAAGGCAGTGCACGTGCATTATACTGGAAATTCCTTCATGTTTTATTAATTTAAACTACATGAAAATATCTAGCTGGAACAAAAGCCACAGCTCGAAACCTCAGGCCACTGAACCTCTGTTGATGAACAGCGAGAGTCACCCTAATCTGTGACTAGTGTTGTTGGCATAGAGAAAGTAAACAATAATAGAAGTAGGTGAGAACAAATCACTCCAAAGACATAACCCCGCCAGTGAGGGGTTTGTAATCTAGATTGACTCATTAAATTCTTATGTGAATTGAATGCATTCCCCCACTTGTCTCCTGCATTCTTTTCTGTGTCTGTCATACAAGGGATCGTTAGCATCTTCAGAACAAAAAGTGTGGGGAGGGGGGAGTAAGCGGCTGCTTCTCGGTGGGAACCCGTCATTTGACAGAGAGCAAGATAACCATGTCCAAGATCAACACCACCAGATATTATAAAATGTTTCTCTAAGTCTGAGCGGTTCTCACAATATCAAGAAAATATGTATGCAGTGTGTTATTTTTGTAAAGAATTCTATTTTTCCATAACCTTTCACTTAGCTCTCAGGATTTTTTTAAGTTGTTTTTTTTTTTAAAGAAAAATATAAGTCGTTTCCTAAGACTTGGTTTAATAGACCATTTAAAGAAACAGAAAACATGTAATATAGGAGTTGGTTGGTGCATTCCCTTAGCATGTGTTAGATCAGGAGAAAAAAACAATTAGCCGTGGCTTAACCGTAAGGATTATTCATCGCTGCCCTCATGAGAGTCTGGAGGGGTCGGTGGGTGCAGGGTAGTTCAGCAGCTCAAGGGTGCCCTTGTGGGCCAGACTTCCTATTCCTCTGTTCCGCCATACTCTGTGGATTGGTTTTTCACTCTAATATTTGTCAGCTCAGAGTCCAAAGTTAGCTAACAACGCTTTCGGTATCATATCCTCTCACTGGCATCCCTAGCAATTGAGAACTGGGCAGAGGCAAAAACACTTTGTCCTTGCTGGGCTCCCTTTGGATTCTGGAAGGGAAGCCCTCTGTAGATGTCTCTTTGCATCTTGTTGGCCACACTGGGTCTCATGGCCATACCTAGATCAACCACTTAATAAAATGAAAAGAAAGTCAGGCCCATTGTGATTCCCTCCTGGAATACAATCTTTGCCCAATACCTGCTGGAGGTGGATGGGGCAGGGGGAAAATTATGAGCAAATGGCTATTGCATAGGCAGGGAACCCTATCCCGATGTCTATCTCAGTGCTCAGGTCACCTGCTCCCCATTCTCCAAAACCCTTCCATCCATGGTGCTTCCTTGAACCTTCCCAAGAATGGCTCAGGTAAAGTAGCTGCATACCAGCTGGGATGTTATATTTGAAATCTGTTTCCTTTATGTGTTTCCAGATACTTTCCTATTATTTTTCATTATTCCGTTGCTCTGTGTATGTAATTTTTCTTCTGGTAGCATCTGTCTCTTACTCTTTTGTCTCTGAGCCTTCTCTCCTATCACCTCTCATGTTTGAATAATCTTGTACTTGTACATCTACACATCCTATACTTCTATTTCACTAAAAGTAAAAAAAAAATGCAGGTAAATCTGCTTATGGCTCCTACATTCAGGATGCTATTCTTAAAGCTGTGACTTTGGTCTCTGGGATCAGAGCTGCCAAAAGCAAGACAAGTTCCCTGGCCAAGTGCTCTCAATGACAACAGACAGGACGGCAGGAGCACTACTCGCTTCACTGCCATCTTCCTGTCTCTTTAGAAAATCCTGTTTAAGGTGACTTGCAACTGGGCTGATGAGGGTCCCTTCCTCATTTATCTCCCATGAGCAACCATCAGATACATTTAGCTGGGAAACACACACACACACACACACACAGACACATACACACACACACACACACACACACATACACACACAATCTCATTTGATAGAAGGGTTCCTATCAGCCTGCCTAGTCAATAACAGCTACTGTCCTCTCCTTCCTCTGCACAGGGCCCAGCTCTGCAGCAGGTCCCAGGGACAAACCTGACCTGAAGCAGGACAGGCTCAAACAGCTCAGCTCCCACACCCTGGCTTTTAGGGTTTATCTAGTCCCAGTAGAACATGATAAGGAAACTGCTAATTTCCTTGAAAAAGAAAGAAAAGGAAGGAAGGAAAGAAGGGAGGGAGGGAGGGAGGGAAGGAAGGAAATCCAGATCTGCGTAGGTTAACAAAGAAGGGAGGTTCTCCCTGCAGGAAGCAGCAGCAGGATTTTGAAGGCCAGAGGATTGTTCTCTGTGAACGCTCACTAATTATTAACCTCCCCACAACCAAGGCTGGCCTTGCCAGGTTGGGTCAGCAGAGGGGGCTGCGTTCCCTCCCTGTGTGGCCATGTCACCAGCCTTTTGACCTCCTGGGTTACAGCTGAGGAGAGGTTGCAACATATAAACAAGAATGTTCTTTCTTTTTTTCTTGCGTGTTTTTTTTTTTTTTTTTTGTCTCCCTCTGTCACCAGGCTGGAGTGCAGTGGCGGGTATCTTGGCTCACTGCAACCTCCGCCTCCCTAGTTCAAGTGATTTTCCTGCCTCAGGTTCCTGAGTAACTGGGATTATAGGCGTGCGCCACCATGCTCACTTAATTATTTTGTATTTTTAGTAGAGACGAGGTTTCGCTGTGTTGGCCAGGCTAGTCTCGAACTCCTGCCCTCAGGTGATCTGCTCACCTCGTCCTCCCAAAGTGCTGGGATTACAGGCATGAGCCACCAGGCTAGGCCCATAAACAAGAATTTTCTAAAGAGACAAGAAGATAGCAGTAAACAGAAATGACTCCACTTTAGCTTCCTGCAAGTCTTGTGGGGTCAGCTTCCAGCCTGGCTCTACCCGCCTTAGATCAGAAGCCATTCACAACAGAGTAACAAGAGGCTCTGTGGACTGCCAGAGGCTAGAAGCAGCTCAAGGCAACAAGCAGAGCTCCTCAGCCAGGAGCAATTTTCCCCCCAAGAGGCATTTCACAATGTCTGGAGGCATTTTTGGTTGTCACAACCAGGAGGGGTGATACTACTGAATCTAGTGAGCAGAGGCCAGGGATGCTGCTAAACATCCTGAAACGCACAGGGCAGGCCTCCCAGCATGGAATTTTCTGGCCCCAAATGCCAGTAGGGCTGTGGTTGAGAAACCCTGCCCTGGAGGAATACACTAGCCCACCTTCAAAAGAAAAACAGGGGACTGTGAATCTGATTCTGCCAGCATTAGCCCATCACCATCACCAACCTGGAGACTTCTAGGGGAGGGGAAGAGGGGCACAAAGGACTCTGTATTAGAAAGTCACCAGTGATCTCTGAAGCTCATGGGAGAGGGAGGGCGTGGGGCCCCACATTAAGCCTGAGCAAGAGCAGACTCCAAGAAAGCCATACCAGCAGCTTGACATGAGTCCTCTGGAATTCAGAAGAAAGAGGAGCTGGTAACCGGCTGTTCCAGGTACACATCTAAACACAGGAGGCTGACTAGCGCCAGCAGAACAACCAGAGGAAAGGCTGCATAGGGAGGAAGCTGCACTTCTACCCACAGCACAAAAGGGCTGACCTAGGGGTGTCATTTAAAAAAAAAAAAGACTCTACCTACAAGTACCTACAAGGACTCTTTGGAAGAACAGACTTCACCCTGCACAGGGACAGACTGCTAGGATCCCAGGGGCTGAGTGTGACTCACAAACACATAGCCAGAGGAAAAGTATTGCCAGAGATAGATTCCAAGAAAGGATTTTTTAAAGAGCTGGGGTCTTGCTTTGTTGCCCAGTCTGGAGTGCAGTGGTATAATCATAGCTCACTGCAGCTTTGACCTCCCAGGCTCAAGCAGTCCTCCCACCTCAGCTTCCCCAGTAGCTGGAGAAAGGATTTCTGAGAAACTCACAAAGGGACTCCAGGAGAGAAAGTCATTTTGGACATCAGTCCCGCCCAGAGAGGACCACTGCCAGATGTCAATGGTGTCCCTAACTCTCTGCACCCCACCCACTGCCTGACCCTGGGGAGCCAAAGCAGCTGCCAGTGAGCGTGAGAGGAGGGAAAGCAAGGAGGGAGAATGAGCCCACCATGCCCCTCTCTGGCTGGTTTTAAGTAGGAAGAAGGCCCAAGCTGCGGAGGAGAGAAGCTGCTGTGTGATAAAAATATCACATTTTGAAATTGCACCGGGCTGAACCAGAGACATGTGATTGTCAGACTGGACTGGGATCTTGGTTCTCTAAGAATAACCATCCAGGAATGTAAAATGGCATAGCTTCTGTGGAAAACAGTATGGCGGTTTCTCAAAAAGTTAAAAATAGCATTACTATATGATTCAGCAATTCCACTTCTGGGTATACACCCAAAAGAATGGAAAGCAGGGAACTTGAAAGAGGACATTTGCACACCCATGTTCACATCAGTGTGGTTCACAATAGCCAAAAGGTGGAAGCAACCCATGTATCCATCGACAGACCAAAAGACACACAAAATGTGGTACAGACATACAGTGCAATATGATTTGGCCTTAAAAAGGAAGGAAATTCCAACACACACTACAATACCGATGAGTCTTGAGGACATTATGCTAAGTAGGAAGAGCCAGTGACAAAAGGATAAACATTGTATGGTTCCATTTACATGAGGTACATGGTCAAGTTCGTAGGAACAAAGTAGAATGGTGGTTGCCAAAGGCTGGGGAGGGGAGAATGGAAAGCTAATATGTCATGGGTGCAGAGTTTCAGTTTGGGAAGATGGAAAGAGTTCTGAAGATAGGTGGTAGAGATGACTGTATGATGATGCAAATGTACTTAACACCACTTAAAAATGGTTAAAATGGTAAATTTTATGTTACCCATAGATTCCCACAATCTTTTAAAAACTGGAAACAAAGAAACAAATAATAACCACCAAGATTATATGATCTGACCAAGACTTCTTCCAAAGAGCAAGGAAGAGTGAGGCCACAGAGTAAGCTCAATGGGATCACTGAGTGGGAAATGAAGTCAGTTTCTACCTGCGTCTTGAGAATTCTGAGCTGTTTAATAAACTCGCTGCTCTTCTTTAACTCCCTGCCACTTGGCAATGCCCCAGACTACAAGCATCCCTTTGCTGCCGACCCCTTAACCTGTCTTCTGAGCGCTAATCTGTGACCAGGACTGCCTGTCCCTGGATACTTACCACTGGTGGTGTCAAGCAAAGGAAAACACGTTTCCAGAGCGGAACACCTTTGCAATGACCCAGCTTGATTTTCTCTTTATGGTAAGTAAAATGGACTCTTTTTTTTTGGTACACAGTTCTATGAGTTTTAACACATGTAGTAGCTTTGCTTTTAAAATCACAATAATACCAGAACCCCTCATAGTTATGGAGTGAAGAATCAAGATGACCTAATTTACAGTGACAAAGAAGAGCCCTGTATCCCATTCCTATGGCTGAAGTTCCTAATACTTTCTCCTGGACATTCAGGCTCCAAACCTTCACCTGCCTCCCCTCTTCTTCTACTCATTTTCCCACATTCAGAGCTGCAGCACAGATAAGGTGGGCTGTAGGGTGGGCACAATTTTCTGAGGGCTGGAGAGAGCTCCACTGTCTTCCCTCCCACACAGAAAGTGAGCACACTGAAATGCAAGTTCATGAGAGTGACTTTATGCAGGCAGAGCCTCAAATATGTCCTCAAACATTTCAATGTTGGTGCTTTGTTATTTGTAATGAATTGTTTAACGGATACAGGACACAATAGGTATCAACAGCCTGATGACTGAGAAGGATGCCAGCTATTCAAGAGAACTTTGATCTGGTTTCAAATCCTAGCTCTACCACTTCCTAGCAAGGCTTTGTCCTTGAAATATTGGTGCTTCACATTTTTCATCTGTAAAGTCAGTCTACAGTTGTTATGGGGATTAATAAGATAAAGCATTCCACACACAATAGGTATTCAATAAATGACAGCCTTCCGTGCGTGTGAATATGACCTAAAATGGAACTGTGGAATTGCAATAAATAAAACTTTTCTCTACTTTTACTTGGGCTCTTAAAAAATTAAGAGACTCTTTCTGCTCCCATCACGAGACTAATGCACATGCCACAGTGCTTCCGTGGATTACATGTATCTGTTAGGATGCTCTCAGTTATAAGAACAGAAAACACAGCTAAATGTACCCTAAACCACAGAGCACGTACTATCTCACATAACAAGACTATAGGTGGAACAGTTCTAGGGTTAATCAGTGACTACTCCCAGATCAATGCAATCAAGGCCATGGAATCTTTCCTTCTTTCTGTTCTCTTATTCTCAATGCAGTGTCTTTTGTCTTCAAGATGATTGCCTCATGGTCCCAAGATGTCTGCAATATCTCCAAGGATTTTATCCTTATACAATAACACACAGGGGTAGGAAAAGGAGAAGTTTCTCTAATGTCTTTTTTTGAAAAACAAAAATATCCAGCCAGACACGGTGGATCATGCCTGTAATCCCAGCACTTTGGGAGGCCAAGGCGGGAGGATCACGAGGTCAGGAGTTCGAGACCACCCTGACCAACATGGCGAAACCCTGTCCCTACTGAAAATTTAAAAATTAGCTGGGCGTGGTGGCACGCACCTGTAATCCCAGCTACTCAGGAGGCTGAGGCAGGAGAATTGCTTGAACCTGGGAGGCAGAAGTTGCAGTGAGCCGAGATTGGGCCACTGCACTCCAGCCTGGGCAACAGAGTGAGACTGTGCCTCAAAAAAATAAAAAGAAAAGAAAAGAAAAAGAAAAACAAAAACAAAAAAATCGTTTCACAGAAGACCATGACTCAGGAATTTTCCTTTTATACCTAGTTGACCAGAATTGGGAAATGTATCACATGCCCCTGCTTAACCAATTACTAGCAAGGGGAATGAGACCAGCTGGAATGGCTTAGACCAATCAAAATTCACCCCAGGAGTGAGGTGGGGCTTCTTCCCTGAGTACACGGGAGAATGAGTAGAAAAACAATTGTGCCTGATACACATCAAAAATAACATCTCTGAGGGCGGGGACCAAATCTAACGCTGCATTTTTGCTTAACAGAGGGCTACGTGTTTAATAGATGCTCAATAGATGATAACTGAAATAGCCATTCAGATCCTTAAAAAAGCAACAGACTGGTATAATAAAAGACTTTTAAAGCATAAGCATATCCCTGATTACTAATCACAGATAGCAAATGTCTAGTAAGCACCCCCTACATTTCTTGGTAGAAAAGCATGTCTCCTGGCCTCTCGAAAGGACTTATTGGTCTAAGGAAGGATGGGATTTCCAATTTATGAAAATCTGTAGTTATTCACTAATTTGACAAATATCATTGAACAATTATAAGTGCTAGATTTGAGGATCTATTGTTGAACTTGATACATATGGTCTCCATCCTCAGGAGCTTAAGGGGGTGAAAAAGAGACATTAAACAAACAAACACTATATTTATGGGCAATTCAGGAAAAGACCTGTAAGTGCTAATGAGGGCCAGGATCCGAGAAAGCCTAGCTAGTCTAGGAATCAGAAAAGGTTTGACTGAGGAAGGGCTACTGAATGTAACAGGTGAAAAGGAAGTAGAAGTTGCCTTCATTTAATTAGAAAAAGTTCCACTGGAAGGTTAGATTTAAGGAAATCTGTGCATGCAGGTGTGGAGTTAAATGTTAATGCAGGCAGAAGGAATGACTTATTTAAAACATTCAGCAATGAATTAAGGATAAGGAAGAAAAAATAACCAGAGGTGACATGTATTGCAGTAGTGTTTGTCAGAAGACTTGAAGCTTTAATTATGAAACAGCAAATCAAGTTTGAATACCTCCTTAGTCGAGAAAATTTAGTAAATCTCTCCATTCTCATACTTCAACACTCCATATCACTGCCTAGTTACAAGGCTTAAAATAGAAAGGGTCACTTGCTTTACGATTCAGTTCTGTACAATGACGTTTCCCCCACAAGCATCTCGAAGGCTTTTTCTGTCACATCTGATTACATGGAAAGCCTTTATGACTATGTATTTTATGATATAGTTGTGAAATAATTATTTACTTATAAAATAAATATTCAGCCATTAATCTAGTTTTTAAAAATAATAATTTACCTTTTACCTAAGACTTTGCATGAGAGAGCTGGCAAATCTCAGAAAAACAGGTACCCATTATTATGTTACCTGGATATATTTCAGCAGCGTGTCTGTGTGTGCTTGTCTTGCTAGAAAGGGGCCCTAAATCAAGTATGGCAGGTCCTCAAATACCATCATTCTATACAACATCTTTTCAATATAACATTGATGAGAAAGGCCGGGTGCAGTGGCTCACGCCTGTAATCCTGGCACTTTGGGAGGCCGAGGGGCGCGGGGATTGCTTGAGGCCAGGAGTTCGAGACTAGCCTGGCCAATGTGGCGAAACCGTGTCTCTACTAAAAATACAAAAATTAGCTAGGTGTGGTGGAGCATGCCTGTAGTCCCAACTACGGGGGATGCTGAGGCATGAGAATCACTTGAGTCTGGGAGGCGGAGGTTGCAGTGAGCCGAGATCACACCACTGCACTCCAGCCTGGGCGACAGAGTAAGACTCTGTCTCAAAAAAACATTGATGAGAAAAAAGAATGGCTTCTTCACCAAGGCCACTGCCTGTGTGTTTGCACATTCTCCCCATGTCTATATGGGTTTTCTCCAGGTACTCAGTTTTTTCCCACATCCCAAAGATGTGCATTTTAGATAAATTGCTGTGTCTACAATGTCCCAGTGTGAGTGTGGCTGTGTGTGCTGCGTGCACCCTGCGATGGGATGGCATTCCATCCAGGGTTCAGGGAGGATTGGACTCAACTGCTGCCCTGAGCTCCCAGGAGAGGCTCTGGCCACCCTCGATCCTGAACTAGAATAATCAGGTAAATAATTCTTACTTGTTTTTATTCAGCTTTCTTAAGTGTGTCTATAGCTCACATTTATTTCAATATTTAATATTAGAAGTGTGTTGAGTCTTATTTAGATTTTTAGTAATGTTTTTGTGACCAGAAATACGCTGTAAGAACTTCCTTGTTTATGTGATTTAGCCTATGGTAAAGCAGTTCTGTGGTACTTCGTTTCACTTACAGTTGCAGTTTCTGAGAACCTATCGACCATGTTAAGACTTAACTGTACTATAATGTGTTTTTTCTTCATTGATTCCTACCAGGGTAATAAAATTGTCAACCTAAGGGAACAAATAAATTCTAGAAGTAAAGGCTTTCTACACAGTTGCTGCAGAAATACCAACCATATGCTGTTGAGACAAATGGTTTAACAGCTCACCATTGGCCAAATAAGGTCTGTCTCACCCCTGCTGCATTTGCACATGCTTTTCCATTAGCCCCAAACCACTCCTCTCACACCCGTTACTCTTGCTTTAAATGGGACCCAAGGCTCAGCTGCCCACCATACAGTCAGCGAAGTCACTTGTTAAATACAGCTTCCCTGCCGTACCTTCAGAGATTCTGTTATAACTTGAAAGGGGAGAGGGAGGCAGAGAATATGAGTTTTTGTCCCCTCCCCAAGTTCATACCAAAGAATGAGCAAATTGGGAACCAACGCTCACACCCTCTCCAAATACCACTTTCTCTTGGAAATCTCACCTAATCCTCTCAGCTTCCCTCTCTGTTCTCCTAAACATGGTATACTTGTAACCTGACTTTGGCACTCAGCACACCCAACCATGTGCTTCCCTGCCTCTCCTCCTCCTCTCCCCCATGAACCCCTCCAAGGCAGATCCATCCTATTCCTCTTCCAATTCCTAGCACAAGGCTCAGAATCTTTGAATCATTCATACATGGTCGTGGAATGAATCAGTAAATGAACAACTCTAGGAAAACATGTTCACTAGTTCTTGAAGATCAACGGGTTTAGTTGGGGGCTGGTTCTTTGGCGCTCAGGTGTGTCTGCCGGAACCTTCTACTGTTTCTCCTTTCGGGTGGGCTCTGTCTCCAGGAGCAGATCCCCTCCCTGCGGCCCCATAGGATAGCCCTTCTTCTGTGAGCTCTGACTTCAGGCCCGACAAGGATGCTTTCCCTTTCCTTTGACTGGGAGTGGATTTAAAACAGTATTAAACTTTAACAACAGACGTTTAATTGCACAAATTGCAGACTTGAGAGTCCAGGTTCTGAAAGGCATCAAATTTGAATGAAAGGGAAACGTGTGATTTGGGTGAGAATTCTCAGTACATTTTAATAGGATTCCACCAACTAATTTATCTCCTGGCTTCCACAAACACCATAATAAACTTGTCATTTTCTGAGAATTAACTGTTCGATGAGACGTGTCTGGACAATTGCATATTAACAATCTTCTGAACTCGTCGCCATAACGGGAGGGCAAAGCGAATGACTGCAGAAAGAAGAAATAAAACGGGGACCGGCAGCTTTGGGGTGCGCTTCGGCGGCAGCGCTGCTGTGAGGGGACTGAATAAATGGGAGGCGACACTGCCTCTTCCAAAAAAAAAAAAAAAAAAAAACTGAGAAAGAAACCGGAGGACGTGGCCGTTCAGGAATGCCTGCCTCGTGATTCTAATTTACCATTCCAGAGCTTCAGTCCCGCTGCCTGCGCGTTCACAATATAAACAGGAAGGATTAGGGTGACCCACGTCCCAAAAGACTGAAGCAGTCCGCGGAAAGCTCTGGTCACCTTGCATCCCGAGCAGCCTGCCCCTTGATGACAAACGTCCCAGATTCGGGCGTTCTTTTGTAGTTCCTGGGAAAGCGCGGCTAATCCGTGCGAGCCCGCGCGCGTCGCGGCTGCATTCAGCTCGTTCGCACAATGCGCCGGCGGAGCTCCTCGGCCGCAGGGACCCGCGGGACGCCGGCTCCCTGGGCCCCGACCTCGGCCCTGGGCTCGGCGTCACCTCCAGGTTCGTGCGGCCTCGAGGTTCTCGGCGCAGACGCGGGTGTGTGTGGGCGTGCGGGAGGAGTGAGAAGGAAAAGTGGTGGCTGCTTGGAGAAAAGGGAAAAGCAGGACGGATCAGGTTGGTCTCTTTCCCCCAACCTGCTCTTGCTCACTTCTCTTTTCTTCCCAGGCTCCCCTCCACTTCCTAAGCCCTCCCTTCTCCGCCCCTCTCTCCTTTTTCGTTCTCTTCGCACTTTTCAGTGCGCCAGGCTGTAAGAGCCTTACAGGGAGTGGCTGAATTGTAACAACTCTGTGAAGTAGGTACATTTTGCAGATGAGGAAACTGAGGCACAAACGAGTCCAGCGAACACTGGATGTGGAACCAGGCCTCCAGAGCGTGCTTTCTCCACCACTAAGCTACAAGCTGCTGATGTCACTAGCAAGGACTTTCCGGTAACCTGCATTGTCACCCTGTCATAAACATATCTATGTTTCCATCTCAACGGCCTCATTTAGAGAGAGCAAGGAGTTGACACGGCAGTCAAATGGAGAAGACGTGGAAGAGACGGTTTAGTGTATCAAAGCATTTTCCACCAGCAAAGCCTGGCCCGGGTAGAAGTTCTCTTGCTTCAGTAAGGGCGCAGGTCCAATGAGCGCGCCCACCTCCACCAGCTCCACTTTCCCCTAAAGAAACTGAGGAGAAAAATCTCCATCTCTGAGAAGGGTGTTTAAAAGCCAACCTGTGAAAAACATGGATGAAAGGAGGGTTTATTAATAGATGACAAATGATCTCCTTGGTGTTCTGGAAAATACCTGAAATAGTATGCTGCATACCTGGGAATAATGTAATAATTCAGAAAGCAACAAGGCAGGAAACAAAATCCGGAAAGTTCAGGGACATTTGTTGAGATTTTGGAGCATGAGTCAGAAAACTGGGCTGAATAAGTTGGAGCAGGGGGAGGGCATGTTTCAGCTTCATTAGAGATTAAAGAAATGAAATTAAACAGCAAAGAGATACCAGATTTCACCTATGAAGCAGGGCGTGGAGGTAAGAGCTAATGACACAGAATGTGCCATCTCATATATTGCTGGTGGGAGTGCAAACTGACACACTTAAGAGATGATTTGGAAATACTGATCAAATGCCTCAAAACATGTGTATTTTTGGCCCAATAGTTCTCTTTATGGAGTTTTATCCTAAGATCATAACTGACAATATGCCAGATAACTTGGATAGAAGAAGAGTCAATGTGCTGTTCTTAATACCGAAAGAATGAAAACAGATCTAAATGCCCATCAACAGGAAACTGTTTAGAAATGTTATAGTAATCCATACAAGGGAAAACTGTTTACGATATATTGGTAACAGAAAGAAAGCAAATTTTAAAAGAGTGCATATCACAGTACATTTTTTGGAAAAAAAAAAAGGATAAGGAAATATGTCTGGAAGAGCATGCAAAATGTTAACTGTGCTTAATGGCTGTGAATGAGTTTTATGTTCTCCTGTTTTTCCATATTTTCCAGTGTGTCATCAATGAATATCTGTTATATCAGTAATAAAGAAAATCAAAATGTTTATTCTTGAGGAAAAAACAAATTTCTCTTTCTCCTTAATGACTGATGAGAGCAGTCTCTTCTTACTCAAAGGCAGGACAGTCCTCCAAGGAGGTGAGAATACTCATCAGGCTATGTGACTTTCATATGGCATGTGAATCTTGCCACATGAGTGTCAGCTACCCAACCATAAGCATGTCCTTTAGTCAACAACAGAGAGTCCACAGGTCTTAGGTTCACATCGGGGAATTTAACTAAAAAGTGTTGTTGTCGAATGCTTGACAAACGCCCATCCAAGAGAGGTGAAATCTGATTAAGGTGTTCACAGGGCCATGCTCCCTGCCACAACAGGGGAGAATCCTTCCTTGCATCTTTTAACTTCTGGTGTTTGTTGGCAGTCCTTGGCATTCCTTGGCTGGTGGATACAGCATTTCGGTCTCTGCCTTCATCACCACATGCCTATCTTTTCCTCATGTGTTTCTCTGCTTTTCTTGTAAGGACACCAGCTGTACTGGATTAAGGGCCCATCCGACTCCAGCATGACCTCTTCTCAACTAATTAGAACTATGACCCTATTCCAAGTAAGGTCACATTCTGATAGGCTAGGGATTAAGATTTCCATATATCTTTTAGTGGGACACAATTCAACCCATAACATTTTCCTACAGAGCTAACTTTTTTAAACCAACTGTCCGGTCTTGTGTAAATGATATTTGTATCTTGAAATAAAATTCCAATGACTACATCATACATGGATTAAAAAACTATAAGCCGGGCATAGTGGCTCACACCTGTAATCCCAGCACTTTGGGAGGCCAAGGCAGGTGGATCACCTGAGATCAGGAGTTCGAGACCACCCTGACCAACATGGAGAAACCCTGTCTCTACTAAAAATACAAAAATTAGCTGGGCGTGGTGGTGCATGCCTGTAATCCCGGCTACTCGGGAGGCTGAGGCAGGAGAATCGCTTGAACCCAGGAGGCAGAGGTTGCAGTGAGCAGAGATTGCACCATTGCACTCCAGCCTGGGCAACAAGAGTGAAACTCCACCTCACAAAAAAACAAACAAAAAAACGAATAAAATTATATCCCAAATAGATGCAAAGACAACAATTCTTCTTTTAAAAAAAAATGTGTAGATGATTCAACAGAGGAGATGATGACACTAATATCAAAAATTCATTTCAGTTTGAATAAAATTACTTCTTAATACATGAGAGTTGAAAAAGCACACGTTCTATATTAATATTCTGTGTTTTAAATTCGGGATTCATGCATATACAATATACATTGAGTTTCCAGGTGATATTTCACTTGAAAAAGAATTGTAACTTTTTTTGTAAGTGTGAGAATAATCCTAGACTCTTGGCTTAGAATGCTAGTATATAGTTTCCTTCATTCTACCTGATTTTTACTTTCTCTTTCGGGAGACTTATTTCTTGGGTGCCTACTGTATCTACAAAAATCCTGTACTAGATACAAGGGAAATGGTCATGAATAAAAAAGATATGTTTCCTGTGCCTTGAGAGTTTCCATTGTATTTATTGAAAATTATGGCTGGGCACAGTGGCTCATGCCTGTAATCCCAGCACTTTGGGAGGCTGAGGCAGGAGGACTGATCGAGCTTAGGAGTTCAAGACCAGCCTGGACGACATGGCAAAACCCTGTCTCTACCAAAAAATACAAAAATTAGCTGGGTATGATGGTGTGCACCTGTAGTTTCCTCTACTTGGGAGGCTGAGCGGGGAGGATCATCTTTCTGAGCCTGGGAGGTTGGGGCTGCAATGAGTCATGATCACACCACTGTACTCCAGGCTGGATGACAGAGTGAGACCCTGTCTCAAACGCTTAAAAAAAGAAAGAAAATGACGATTAATTCTGTTTAGTAGTGGATAAATTAATATATAAAGAGCAATGAGAGAGAAACAATGGGATGAGGTAACGAAAACCAGGGAAAATTCAAGAAGAGATTACTGGTAAAGACACTTGGCGTCTCCAAACTGTTAATATTTAGAAATCAATGTTTAGTTTCTTCATATCTAATCTGGACAGGGATAGAGTAGAATAGAAAAAAAAATGGAGTGTGCTTCCAATCAAGCCATTAAAACAGACACCGAAGCCATGACTAGAACAGAGGGGAGGAATTCTGGGACTGCGGGCCTCAGAGTCCACGGTCTGTCTGTGCAGTGGCCCATTGGGCACATCCACCACCACAAACCTGCTCTTCCACTATTCTCCTTGACAGAAAATGGCACCGCCACCTACTAGGCTATTCAGACAAATCAGCCTTGACTCCTTCCAATCCATCTCTTCTATCAAATTAATCTCCAAGACTTGCCAGTTCTCTTCGTATCTCTTGAATTCATGGGCTATTAAAAATAAATTGTCATTTAGTACACAGTTAGCTCATCTCAGGCACAATTCAAGCGCTTGATTTGCATTAACTGTTTTGAGTACAACTCTATGTAGAGGTACAATTACCATGTTGATTCTAAAGATGAGGACATGGAGGCACATAGAGTAACATTAAATAACATTCTCAAGGTCATACAGTAAAAAAAAGACAGAGCCTGGATTCAGGTCACAGATGATGGCCTTCGGAACCCATGCCTCTTCTTAATGACAGTCATGTACAGCCTGGCAATCCTGTTACTCTTCCCTAAAAGTTGGTATTTCCTGTCAGAGTTGAGTGTTTTATTTCTCCCACCTCTTTACTGCTTTCCTCCCTCCCTCCCCTCAGCTGATAACCTTGCCTTCCTAGAGAAACTAGAAGCCACCAGATCTATAAACTGGCATTCGCCAGTTCCCAGCTTTTCTTTTCTTTCCCTTCCGTCCTTTCTTTCCCTCCCTCCCTTCCTTCCTTCCTTCCTTCTTTCTTTCCCTCCCTCTCTCGCTCCCTCCCTCCCTGCTTCCTTCCTTTCTTCCTTCTTTTCTCTCGCTCTCTTTTTATAGAGTTAGGGTCTGGCTCTGTTCCTCAGGCCAAAGTACAGGGGTACAAACTTGGCTCACTGTAGCTTCAAACTCCTGGGCTCAAGCAATCCTCCCACCTCAGCCTCCCAAATATCTAGGATATAGGCATCTAGGATATGTGCCACCATGCCTGGCTAATTGTTTTGGGATTTTTGGGGGGTAGAGATGGGGGTCTCACTACGTTGCACAGGCTGGCCTTGAACTTCTGGGTTCAAGCGATTCTCTCACCTCGGTCTCCTAAAGTGCTAGGAATACAGGCCTGAGCCACTGTGCCCAGCCAGTTCCCATCTTTTCTGTCACCCCAGTTATAATGGAAGAAGTGTCTTTCCTTGCTCTTATAAAAGCCAGATTTTGATATATATATTTATTTATCTGTAATGGGGTGTCGAACTGTCACACACAGCAGACTACATTTCTTTTTTCTTTTCTTTTCTTTATTCTTTTTAGGCAGGGTTCATCCTTTTATTGCTGGTATAACATTGTTAATTAAAGTTTTTTTTTTTCTAATTTTACTTTAAGTTCTGGGATACATGTGCAGAACATGCAGGTTTGTTACATAGGTATACGTGTGCCGTGGTGGTTTGCTTTACCTATCAACTCATCATCTAAGTTTTAAGACCTGCTAATCTAACAAACCACAGTCATATCAGCAAGACTTTTACCTCTAAGCAATAGAAATCACAGATGTTTTGATATTACTCTATAGTTTTATGGATATCTATAAATAGCATGTATATCATAATGCTTATCACAGTTTCAAAATTATGGTAGTTATTAGACCCATACATATTACTATATATAAAGTTGTCTTTTGGGGGGGGCTATTTTTACTATTAACCCCCCTTCCCCAATCTCTAGATTCATAAAGTCAGCTCTCTCCTATCATCTCTAGTTGACTGTCTAGTAAATATCTCAAAGTTAATCCACCTAAAACAGAGCTCTTGATTTTCCTCCCCAAATCTGTTGCCCATATCTCAGTATAGAGGCTCCATCATCCATTCAGTTGCTTACACCAAAACCTAGGAGTCGTTCTTCATTCCTTCCTTCCTTTCTCTCATCCCTCATTAGCAAGTTCTGTAAGTTACAGCTGCCAACTTCTTAGTCCACCCCCTTGGAGCCTCCTAAGACCCTGATCACTCCGCTCAGCCTCGCCAAGGTAGATGACGGGGTGATGGGTGCAACAAACCACCATGGTGCGTGTATACCTATGAAACAAACCTGCACGTTTTGCATATGTATTTCAGAACTTAAAGTATAATCATAATATTAAATTAAAAGAGGTCTTTAACAATGTATTAAGTGAATAAATCCTTAGCCAACCACTTAATGTGCAGTACTTTTAAAAATTAATCAAAACAGTGCAAGCTCATCCCTCAAGCTGTCCCAGCTCATGGGGAGTGCTCCATCAGCTCTCTCCCGACAGAGTCCCAGTTTCTCATAATACCACCACCACCATGGAGATGATCCAAGCTCAGTCTGACAAATGCGTCCTCCTAGTGACACAAACACAAAGCTGGAAATCAACTGAAGTCACAGAGGAGAACACTGCATGCACAAATACAAATGCCTTTGGGGAATGCAGGGTCAATTTGCTGAAATAAATGCAGATCAGAAAGAATACACATTTCGGAGGGAGGAGATCCTGCCAGATTCAAGTCCCTGTTCCTTTCCTTCCCACCATAGTATGTTAGCGATTTATTCAATGTCTCTGAGCCTCAGTGTCCTAAGCTGTACACAAGGGTAACAATATGCACATTGCAGGTTGTGAATGCTGGGTGGGATAACAGACTTAGAACACACATAGCAAACTCTCTCTAGTATCATTTCCATTTGCCACTATAGCGAGTCCCCTAAAAAGAAGCAAGCTTTAGAGTTGCGAGAAACCTTACAGAGCTCCTATTTTGTCTTATTTTATGGTATTTAATGTCAGAAATAATGAAGATTTAAAAAAAAATCCATACACTTTACAGAATAGGCTGTTGCAAACAAGAATTTACCAAGTATGTTTTTTAATGCCATACAAATTTATTTTTTTCTTGCCAGCACTGCATTGGAATGAATTCTTTCCCCAGCAATCATACTGACTTAGATTCATATCTGTATTCAGCTTAGACTCCCACTGTTCTTTAGGGGTAATTTTCAAATCTTTCTACACAAGTCGACATGCAGTTCCCATTGATAAATAACAGCCTCTGAGCTTTTACCTCCTGCACACTATTTTGACACATCACTACCCTGAAGAAATTTTTATGTTCAAAAAAAGTAATTTATCTAAAGGAAGAGGGTATTTTCAAACCATACTTCTAAAAAATGTCAAATAACAGCAATAAAAGAAGAAATGAGTTTTGGAGTAAAAAGTGAAAGAGAGCACCTGAATAAAATAAATCTCAAAAAGAATAAAAAGATCAAGAGATGATAACATAAAAAAGAAAATTAGAATCTAAACATTTACTAGAAGTGGAAAACGAAAGCATAACTGCATTCTTATCCAGTTGGTTAAGGTACGTAAAAATGTTCATAAAACAGGAAAACTGATATTTCAAACCAGTGGCTTTACCCTTTGAAAAACTCTTTTTTTTTTCTTTTTTTTTTTTTTAGAATTTCAGGATTATGGGAACAAATTGCTGGAGTTAATGTGCAGACACAAGTTCTTCATTATAGGTGATTTCCATTAGTAATTTTTTTTTTTTTTTGAGACAGAGTCTCACTCTGTCGTCCCAGGCTGGAGTGCAGTGGCTCGATCTCGGCTCACTGCAACCTCCCTCTCCCGGGTTCAAGCGATTCCCCTGCCTCAGCCTCCCGAGTAGCTGGGACTACAGGCACGTGCCACCACGCCCACCTAATTTTTTCGTATTTTCATAGAGACAGGGTTTCACCATATTGGCCAGGATGGTTTTGATCTCCTGACCTTGTGATCCACCCGCCTCGGCCTCCCAAAGTTTGGGATTACAGGCGTGAGCCACCAGGCGTGGCCATTAGTAATTTTAATAAAAATTATTACAGCTTCAAATAAATACAGATAAGAAGTCAAGTTATATTCCAACCCCTAACTACAAAATGTGAATCACTAAGACATTCTATTCAGTGATAACCTAATAATTTGATGATGCTCAAAGATAAAAATTGTAAGTGCCACCACAGTTATTCCTACACAGTTTTGACCCATAGTTGCCTTTTTTCCTGGATAATAGGATTTTGTTAAAGAACCTCAAACAGCGCTGATGTTAGAAGAGAATCTCTTATTGATCAAAGCCCTTGAAACCAGTTTCTTAATTAAAGGGAAACCTTTTCCCCTAAGAACATATTACTTAGCAACCCTTCATAGTTTATGTGATTCTATCCTAAAGTCTCTCATTTTAATTAAAAACAAAAAATCATTTGCCATTCTATTCCTCAATGTTTGGTTCTGTTGCAAATACTGTTCCACATTCCATATCCCTGCCATAAAGAATGAATATTTTTTCTGATTAGAAACACCTTCACATGGGGCCAGGCATGGTGACTCACGCCTGTAATCCCAGCACTTTGGGAGGCAGAGGCAGATGGATCACCTGAGGCCAGGAGTTTGAGACCAGCCTGGCCAATGTGGCAAAAGCCTGTCTCTACTAAAAATATATTCTAATAAACTAGCAGAGTGTGGTAGTACATGCTTGTAATCCCAGCTACGTGGGAGCCCGAGGCACGAGAATTGAACCGGGGGGCAGAGGTTGCATTGAGCTGAGATTGTGACTGCACTCCAGCCTGAGCAACAGAGAGAGACTGTTGAAAGAAAGAAAGAGAGAAAGAGAGAAAGAGAAAGAAAGAGGAAAGAAGAAAGGAAGGAAGGAAGGAAGGAAGGAAGGAAGGAAGGAAGGAAGGAAGACCTTCACATGGACAATAAACTGGGACTTTCATTCCAAGCAACCTGTTCCTGCAGCTGTTTAAATTTAAATCTTCATGCTCTAGTTTTGTTTGTCCATATTAGGGTTTTTTTTTTTTTTTTTTTTTTTTTTTTTAAGGTGTATCATAATGTAGGCTGGGCTGGAGTGCAATGGCATGCTCTCAGTTCATTGCAACCTCTGACTCCCGGGTTCAAGTGATTCTCCTGCCTCAGCCTCCGGAGTAGTTGGGATTACTGGCGCCCACCACCATGTTTGGCTAATTTTTTGTATTTTTAGTAGAGACAAGATTTCACTATGTTGGCCAGGCTGGTCTCGAACTCCTGACCTCGTGATACACCCGCCTCAGCCACCCAAAGTGCTGAGATTACAGGTGTGAGCCACCGCTCCCAGCTCCATCAGGCTCTTTTGGTTTGGTGGCTAGTTATGAAAGAGGTTAATTTGAGGGAAGACTATTGGGTATCCAATAAAACTGATATCCCTTTGGATGCTTTCAGGGTAATTAACACTCTAGTTATTTTCCCTTAAGTCAAGGCATTTATACAACTTCTCAAATGTTTGCACAACTTACTACTGCTATACAGATTGTAGAATTAAGTAATATAGAAAAAATAATAACAGCCATGTCAAAGCATAAAGCAATAATTTGCATTAAAGTTTGGATTTATTTTTTAAATATTAAAAGATGTTGGCCAGGTGAGGTGGCTCACACCTGCAATCCCAGCACCTTGGGAGGCTGAGGCAGGCACATTGCTTGAGCTCAGACCAGCCTGGGCAGCATGATGAAAGCCCTGTCTCTACAAAAAATACAAAAATTAGCTGTGTGTGGTGGCATGTGCCTGTATTCCCAACTACTTGGAGGCTGAAGTAGGAGAATCGCTTGAGCCCAAGAGGTTGAGGCTGCAGTCAGCTGTGTTCACACCACTGTACTTTAGTCTGTGTGAGAGAGTGAGACCCTGCCTCAAAAAAAAAAAAGAAAAAGAAAAAATATTATGTTAGTTTCATGTGAAAGATTATTATGTTAATTCTATCTCTATGTCTGTCACAGTTCTCCATAACAAAATATCCCAAAAGAATAACATCTATTGGTTTAATTTGATTTTGACCATAAATGGCGCAAAGCACATTTGGTTCTATGAGATATAAAAAGATTGAACTTACATATAAGATACAAGTTCCAGAAAAGAAAGGTACAAAATAATGAGAGGCTACCACAGCCACCCCTGGAACAATGGTGGGCACTCAGTTCTTGTCAGGAAATATTGGGAGAATTCAATGGAGGTATTTGCAAATGGGAGAGGTGAATTTAAATTCTGAATGTTTAGGACCATACCAGCTCGTCATAGGAGCTTGTAACAGGTGAATTTTTGAGGGTCCATATACCTCAGCCTTCCTCATCTATATATATGTATTCTTAAATATTGAGTTGTAATTTAAAAATTCAATCGATCATTATGATATCGTCCCTATTTGAGATTTAAAGAAAAAAACAGGTATCTGGAAACTTCATTTAATGCCACGAACAGATAAAGAAATTATACTCGCCTAAAGCACTATAAGCCTGCCACTTTATAGAGCACTCATATTCTCGATTACTGAAATAATTTAAAATAAAGTTGGTCATTTTCTTTCCTGTTTGACTAGTGTGTGTTATAGTCAAGAGATCTGCTCACAAGTTTTGCCATCCTTCTGAATTTTCATGTCCTCATTATTTTTTTAAAAATGTCAATGGAAGTGAACATAGATTGTGCACTCACTATGTCCCAGATATGACATGAAAACACCTCATGTACACTCTTTCCCCTGCCATAGTGTCCATTTGACAGATAAGAAGCCTGAGTCTTATAGAGAGTAAGTCCCTTCCCCAAGGTTTTTCAAGTATGGATCTGGGATTTGAGTCTCTGGTGAAGCAGTCAAGATTCTTAGCTGCAAAAATAGAAACTGACTAGCTGGTTTTAGCAAAAAGAAAAAAAATTATTTAAAAGATGTTATGGAATTTCCAGGAGAGTTACAAAAACAGCCATGAGAAAACGGACAGGAACAAAGGGAGGCTGTGCAGGAAGAAGAACAGGCCCAATCATGCCACTAAACCACCTGGCTGATTTCACTGTGCAGTCACATTAGGCATGAGTGGTGGCAACCTGCAGCCCCAAAATGCTAGCACTGGGCACTGGACATTGATGGCAGTACCACTGCTCTTGGATCCCCTGGAAATTGGGTTTTGCTGCTACCATTGCTACTACCAGAAAGAATCTTTCACTCTACCTGCATTTTTGTATCACCAGATCCAAATCCGAAATCTGGAGCAAGTGAGTCTAATTGGCTGAGTCTAGGGCATGTGCCAGACGCCAGCTGCAAGGAAGCTGGAGAAATGAACAGTTTGACCCTTTTAGCTTCTCAGTAGTGAGGGTGGGATCTAACTTGCACCAAGATTCCCATGATGAGAAATCGCCTTCTAAGAAGAAAAAGGCCAGGTTTTGTTGTTGTTGTTGTTGTTGATCACCATATCTTAACCCATTTATGCCTAGTGTTTCATTATTGGAACGCTAAACTTGTGGGAGTTATTTATATCCTACTGCTCAAGGTCATCACCACGGTCTGATTTTTCACACAAAAAAACATTTTGCAACCTCCAGCATAAATGGGTTTTAAGCATTTAACATAATACCTACCACTAAGTAGATGTTTAATTAATATATGTGAAATGAACAAATCAATGTAGGATCCAGTTGTCTCTGGGAGGGACACAGGGAAAAGCAGGAAAACACTATCAATAGCTAATAACATGGTTGACTTGGGCAAACCAGAAACCACATGCAAGTTAAAGTTATGGGTAGTGGACGAGTTAACATGGAGCCTCTACTCCAGCACATGTGGAAACTGGCAAGGTTAGCACTTGTCTGCTTCCTTACATCCTGGGTATGTCATCTCTACTGGCGTTCCAGATCCCCACCTACAGCAAAAAGGCAAATCTGAAGAGCCCCAAACCCGTCAGTACCGGTGACTACAGCTGTTGCCAAGCAGATTAGAAGCAACTCATTTGAAAGCATGAAGTAAGCAGTGAGTGCCACCTAGGTACTAAAAGTTTTACAGGCATTATCCTATATAATCAGAACCTCAACCCTGTGAAGTATCTATTCTTTGTAGCTCCATTTTACAGACTAGAAGAGCTAAGGCTCAGGGAGATCAGCTTGCCCAACGTTATGTAACCAGGAATTGGCAGAATCTGGCTTTGAGTCATATCTCATTGGCTCCACATCCATCCTCTTAAGTGCTACACAACACTATACAACGGAAACTTAAACTATAAAAATAGGTCACTGCGGAAGGCATTTCTGTTACAGAATTTACTAGCTTCACTGTCAACTTATCTCATTATTTCTTATTTCACATTTTTACAGGAGACATCAGCCTACACTTGAGCTGGCTCCAGTGAGGGAAATGGAGGGCTGAGCTTGATGCTCTCCAAGGTTCTGAAAACCAATGTTTGAAATTTAAAATTTAACTGCCAGAGTAAAGGTAGCATCATTTTATATTGGCTCTTCAATTTTTACACCCAGGGCAAAGCCATCTGTGAGCGGATGAAAATGAAATAATTATGAAATTTAGGCAGTTCTTAAGAAACTAAGTTTTCAACACACCCACATCCATTCACTAAAATTAAGGGATATGAACTCTGAAAACAGACTTCCTTTATACATTTTTGGCTTTTCTCCACAGTTATGAAAGTCAATCCATGCCAGTAATGTCTAAAATCACGATGGGAATTTTTTGAGTGCCGCAGTAAATATATTCTCCTGGATATGCATCATCAGTCCTGGAATGTAGCTGAGGCCAGAGTAAGCATCTGGAACCAGGGTACCTGGTGGCATAGGCAAGAAACAGCCAGTGGGGTGAGGATCAGAATCAGAATTGGCAGCGAGAGATCCTGGAATAAGAAAAGAAATCAAAAGGAAAGGAGGGGAGTAAAGATCTGAAATAAAGGGAAAAAAACCCTAAAAGCTTGAAAGGGGCCAGGCAGAAAGGAGACGAGGCTGTGGCCAGTGGCAAGTCATGGCTTTCAATTCATGGGGAGAAAGGTATCATCTGCTGTCTCTTTACTCCTAATACCAACTGCAGCGATGCTGTTTCTTTCCAAGTCTTTCTACATAGCTCCACGGGGGTTGACATTGGGCTGGACTGACATCTGCTGCTACTTCTTGCTGCATTCTGTGCTATTTGGAGATATTCTATTGATATCATCCTTCTTTGACCTTGCTTCACTCTTCCCCCTCCCAACTCTCCTTCCGCTGTCCTATTTGTAGCAACCGCTTTAGTCCACTAACAAGGGCTCTTTTATCTATTGGTCCTGCTCTTGCTTTTGTTTCTCTTGTCTATTTGGAGTTAGCTTCTTGATAGAAAGCCAGCACGAATTCTCTCTTGTCCTTGAGAAACTGTTGAACATAGCTGACTTGCTATAACCAGCAGGTAAAAGGATAAGCTAATTCTATATTTCATAGTGGTCTGTTTAGCAGCCTTAAACTTTAGCTAAGCAAATAACCATTTTCCTTTGTAGAAATTGTCATCCTGCCCTTATAATAACAATCCCAAGCCACTGAGTTGCAGAGACCACATGTGTTTAGAATAAATAAATAAAAAGAACTGAGCTCCTGTCATATGGATTCTGGCTTAGGCTGTTTGGATCCTGCCACTGCAGCTGAAGATGGGTTGCTGCTTACAGAATACTAATTGCTATTACTATTCTGAACTGATCTCTCTTGTGAAAGAAAAAAATATGAGAGGAAGCTCATTCTGGGTTGGTCACTTAAAACCTAAGCTAAGTTGGGAGAAATTCTATGTGCCACCTGTATACATGTATTCAGATAGACAGATAGATAGATAGACAGATATTACACACAAATGCAAATATAAATGTATAAACACACACACACACACACACACACACACACACACACACACACATATGTATACCCAGAATTTTTACTGAGATTCTATTGCGGGTTTGTACCAAGTCAGAAGTATCATGTCTTTATAGTTATAAGTTTTGTGTGCTAACTTTGTCTCAGCAGTCTGTCAACAATATTTATTGCGGGCTCATGTGCACACAGAACAGTAGAAGGCTGATCTTATTGTTTGCTTGGCTCTGTTTAGATAGAATAAATTGACCTAAGAGTCTGTTTACCAGCGATTCATCATCGATCATGTATTCTTTGATGTACCTTCTCTTTCGTGGATTTAACATCAGATGTTAGCAAACTTGAAGATAAGAGGAAAGGTATTCATCCTTGTACCTGGAGAGAGGTTCTTCTGATTTGCTGGGAAAGCTAGGAATTTGGAATCAGGGGACCTGGGATCGAACCCTGGCCCTGCTACGTTGCTGGAGCATAGGCAGGTGACTGTATTTGAGCTCCAGTTTACCATCTATAAAATAAAAGGAAAAACCCTGCCCTGACTATATCACAGGATTATCGTCAGGATTAAGTGAGGCCACAATGTGAACCAGCTTTGTAAACTAAACTACTCTACAAAGCAAGGGATTAGTAACTATGATAATAATTTAACACAGTAGCTACGAAATGGTACAAGCTGTCAGGATTAGGGATCACAGTTCAGAGGATGGCCACTTTAAATTATTGTCAACCTATTTTCCCAAGCACCGGTTAATACTATTATAATAAATTCCAAATACACTTCCATTTTCTCCTGCTGGGATTTCATTCCATTGGATGGATTGTTCAAAACTGAAAAATCATTAGAAGGGGCAGGAAGTAATTTGATTCAACAATGATCTTTTCATTTTAACAATATTCTTTCTAATGCATATACAGTAAAGAGGATCATTAAAATAATCTAGAATATAGCTGAAAAAGCCTTACCAAAAAAATGAAACAGTTCTGCATATTTTCTGGTCAATTACCTCCTCTCAGGAACCAAATTTATAATAGGACCATTAGGGAGATTTCTAGAGATATACATCCTCAGTGAAGAGTATTTGAGTACCTGAATGTTCTAAGAAACATTAAAGAGCATTCTGAGAGCTTTCTCTTCAGAGGCATGCTCTTCAGGAGATGGCCCATTCCCTGTCTCTGGCAAAGACTGAATGAACTCACCACAGAAGAATGGAGGAGGGGGTTCAGATACTAGATCAAGGTTTGGGCTAGATCAGTAGTTACCATTTTTGGCTTGCCAACCTTTTCCCCCAAGTTGAAAAAAAAATCATCACCATAATTTTATTTTAAAAAATGCAGAGAGTATCTTAATGCTGAAAAAGTGGAATACGTACAATCACAGAATAAAGAACAATCCTGCAAATATAGACAGTCCCTGATTTAACAATGGTTCCACTTTACAACAGTGTGACAGTGATACGCCGTTTGGTAGAAACCACACTTCGAGTGCCCATACAATCATTCTTTTTTTTCATAGTGAGTATAGTATTCAGTATGTCGCATGAGTTACCCAACATTTCGTCATTTAGTAGGCTTTGTGTTAGATGATTTTGCCCAACTGTATGCTAATGTAAGTCTTCTGAGCACGTTTAAGGTAGGCTAAGCTAAGCTATGATCTTTGATAGGCTAGGTGTATTAAATGCATTTTCAACTTACATTATTTTCAACTTATGATGGGTTTATCAAGGTGTGCCCCATCATACGTCAAGGAGCATCTGTATAATCATTTAGCTTTTATTGAAGAACTGACTACGTTGTCCTTAGAGTTCTTGTTTATTGTGAACCTGAAAAACTTCCTCTGAAGCCAGCACCTGTTGTTGAACTCATATTTGATAGTAGTCTGGAAGTCCTTTCAACCTGAAGATGCTATGATCACATAAACACCTTTAAACAAAATTATTTGCTATTCTTCTAGGACAAAATAACACTTTTCAGTTAGATATGTGAGCAGCTATTTGTAAAGCTATGGATGATTTCAAATTTTGAGAGTCTCCGCCATCAGTGAGAGTTTTGATGAAAAATGGTTTGATACTTTCATCATTTTCATCACAATTCTGGTTACTCACCATCATACAATGAATTCACTTAAATAGCTAACAGAAAGCAAACTAGAAAAAAATCCATTTCAGATTTTTCTCTATTGATAAAATTGCACAAGCTGTTCAGATATTGTAACAGAGGACATTTGACATTTTCCCCCAGGTGTAAGGAGGTGGCAGGTTCAATTTCTCAGGAGGTTGCGCTAGTGATTTCAGTTGCTCTTTGCCAGGGGTGTGGAATTTGTCTGCTGTTTTCTATTTCCATTAGCTGTGAGTTTCTCTGCATTTCAACTTCCATCTGAGAACCTGACTAAACTTAGCTCATTCTAGAGAGAACAGCTCCCAATGAGAAGGTGTCACTGGATAAAGTCTCATGACCTAGGTGTCTGAGAAATACAAGCTCTGCAGTTTTGTTTCTTATGAAAGAGAAAAAAATTTTGAAAATCTTATTTTTTCCTAGCCATCATCAGATATTTACTAGGCTGGGCCATTTTACACAGAAGCATAAGAATCATGATAAATTGTTTCTCTACAGAACAAAGAATTTTTTAAAACAACTGATGTGTTTCCTATAAATGGAATGAACAAGATTGTGGCTATGTAATAATATTCAAAACTTTATAAATGTGCTATACATAGCATTTTCATTTAGTGTTTTAGGCATTCTCTGCCCAGTAGAGTGGCTGAAATGCATAATAATTGTTTCTGTCTAAATCAGGTTTCCTTTTTTAAAGCTCCTGGAGGGACTGAGTTGATTTCTTGTCCTTATTTTCTCCCTGTATTACAGCCTATCCTGAACATCAGCAAATGTAGGATAATGAGTTCAGGGAAAATTAACCCATACTACACTGAGGCTCACACATTCATTCACTCGTTTCTTATACCATCATTTGCTGAATGTCTACCCCATGTAAGGCACTGTGCTAAATTCTGGGGTTACCAATGTGAAAGAAAGATTTCACAGTATCATTGGATCTCGGTTAGCATGTATCAATCCAAAAGGGGTCAGGCCAGTTTTTCTCAAAGTCGAAACATTTTTTTTTAACCACAATCTACTGTAGGAAATAACCTTTATATCTCAACCCTGTACTGGTATACATGCATATACACAACTTCATGCACATGTGCTTGTCCAAACACAGGTACACCATACTCAACTGAAGCAAAATTTTCACAAAGCAAACTTCCTCTTTCTACAGGTGATACACTGCAATATTTTCTCTTCTATCTCATTTAATTTTTATTTAAAGACTGATATGGCCAACTAAGTTGATTTTATAGCCCACTAATTAGTCACAATTTGCAATTTGAAAAACAGCAGTCTGGGAACCTTTTGCTGTAGCTCCTTAAGCTGCTAAAAATATCAAGACCTGTATTGGACATAAAAACAAACGACATTACTGAATTATTTTAGAGTACTTATCCTGGTTTACCTTAAGAAAGATATTGCTCATCTGAAAATACGGGACATTCTTTGACATGGAAGTGGTAAGTGTAGATCTAATTAGGTACCACTTTATAAAGGGTAGTAAATTTAAGGCCTTGATTATATAGCAAATGTATAGATAAAAATTCCTTAAACTGAATCTCTTGTTCTGCTTCCATTCGTCACACTTGCACACTACATTTTTTACAGTCTAAAGGGAAGATAAAGGTGATGCCAATATCTGATACAGTCAGAAGTTCTCAGACATATGTCCAAACATTGCAAGAAGCAGCAGAGGAAAATCCAAGACATAAATATGTTAATTTTCAAATACATTCAGAGACTAATTGGTAAATTGCCTCATCAATGTCTAAAATATGAGTGCTGTAACCGTCGTGTATTTTTATCAGCTATAAGTGCCTGGTTACTTCATCTCAGTCTCCATTGGATTGCCCACTATGGCTCACTCCCTGGATTGCTTTTTTTTTTTTAATTTTGCATATTCTCTTTAGGGGATCCATCCATACTCTTGCTTTGAACTTTCTCCTGAATGCTGAGGACTGGACAGCCCATCCAGATTTCCTCCAGACCCGTTAATCAACTGCCTACTGGGGGTTCTATCTATGGATACCAGAAAACAAACATATCCAAAGCCAAACTGCCCTCTTCCCCCATGATAAATCAGCTGCTTCTTTTCCAATGCTTCCTAACTCGCTAAGTATTCCTGGATCAATCAACCTGTTCCTACCCATGAGGCATCCTTTCTCAGGTCCCAAAGCCAATCAATCAAGTTCCTCAGTTCTGCCAAGCCTACCTTCTCAACATATGCTTTAATTCACCCCTTCTTCTTCACACACATTGCTGCTGTCCGTTCTGGCCCTTGCACATTTCACTGGTACAAAAGCCTTCCAATTAGTCTCCTGCCCCTGGCCTAAGCCCCTGAGCTGCATAGGCCCAGGTGGAGAGCCTTTCAGCTCCACTGTCTTTGGGAAGCTTCAAAGTGCCTGCCATACCCATTACCCTCTTCCTAGGGCATTCTTAAGCCAATTGCTTGTGTGTTACCACAAGCCCCACACCTGGCCACAGCAGATGAAAGAATCTGCCCCAAAGGTAACTGATGGATCGCAGACCTAGGAGGAGATCCAGCATCACGGATTTGGATGTGTCCCCACCCAAATCTCATCTTGAATTGTACCTCCCATAATTCCCAAGTTTCATGGGAGGGAGTCAGTAGGAGGTAATTGAATCATGGGGGCAGGTCTTTCCTGTGCTATTCTCATGATAGTGAATAAGTCTCACAAGATGGGATGATTTTAATAAAGGGAAGCTCCCCTACAGGAGCTCTTTTGCCTGCTGCCATGTAAGACGTGACTTTGCTTCTCATTCTCCTCCAGCTATGGTTGTGAGGCCTCCCTAGCCATGTGGAACTGTGAGTCAATTAAACCTCTTTCCTTTATAAATGACCCAGTCTTGGGTATGTCTTTATTAGCAACATGAGAACAGACTAATACAGTGGGGTTGCTCTGCACTGGGTTGAAAGTGGCTGCGACCAAATCCTCCCTCTTGGAAAGCTAAGACACACAAACAGGCTGCAAAAAGCAATTGCATCTCTGCATGTGGAGGTACCAGGGACTACCTAAAGCTGAATGGGCAATAGGACAGCACCAGGGCTGGAGCCATGGAAACAAGAAAAACAGGAACAACGTCGTTCCTGCTTTTATGAGGTCTGGCTGTGCAGTGACAGACGTGGTTAGATGTCCTCACTACTCTCCTCATGAATCCTTTCAGTCATCCCCCATGATTAAGCAAGGCTCTATTGCCGAACCCTCTAAAGAGCCCAATATTGCTCACCTCTTCTAATCCATCGCCTGCATGGTTGTAAATGATTCTTCAAAATGCAAACATGGGGTGTGTTCCTGCCTCACAATTCCTAAAGGACAAAAATCTCGAGTCATGAGCATGTCATACCATCTGGCCCTGCCTCTTCTTCCTGGCCCTAGGCTTCTGCCTACACTCCAGCCCAGGTGAACTGCAGCTATACTGTGCTCTCTCACATGCCTTACTCTACATACCCTTCCTTTGACCTCAATCCGCCCTCTTGTCCCTCCGTAAACTCATTTGTCAAGTCTCAGCTCACACACTCCCCCCTCAGTAACACCTTTCCCTCAGTAATACTGTCTCCCAGGCAGTGCCTTTACAAACTCCCACGAAAGCGATCATCATGTACATCATAAACCTTCAGAAGCTTGTAGTTAGTCTACCTCTAACTGGAATGGGAAGGCAGGGCTTTGTTTAGTAATTCCTAGCAGCCTTAATTCCTTCCCTTATTGAACGAACACTTACTGGACACTTAATTGCATGAGCCTTTGAGGATGCAAGACAGGCACAGTCCTTGCTTTCCCAGAGCTATGGCATGGCAGGGACAATCGGCATTCAATAACACAATGTGGTGGGTATTATGTCAAGGGCAGAACAGGGGATGTGGGAGGCAACCACACAATTGGAGAAGGCCTTTGTAACCTATAGATATTCACACGAGACCTAAGTGAGGAGCAGGGCTCCACAGGAAAGTTTTGACAAAAGAAGGAAAGGGGAAAAGACAAAGAAAGATGTCAGCAGAAAAGGAAGCAGCATATGTAAAACCATTAAGGTAAGAGAAAGCTTGGTATCTTCACTGGAGGAAAAAAAAGCTCTGTGGAGCTTAGGGTGGCAGGTAACGAGGCAGAGAGAGGGCAGTGGTCAACCCACGGGGGGCATTTGGGTCATGCTATTGACTTGCCATTTTATTCTAATGGCCAGTGAAGGCTTTTAATCAGGGAATCTGATTGTACTTTTAATGATCAATTAGCTCTTGAGTATCAGTTAGAGGTGACGCAGGGAGGTGAGTTAGAGGGCCATTGCAATAGCTTAGGTAATTTATGGTGGCAGTAGAGGTAAGGGAAGTGAATGAAACTGGGAGATGAAGGGGCTGAATGATCAGGACTTGGTGACTGGTTCAATGTAGATGTGGTGGCCCTGTAATGTGTCAACTTGGCTGGGCTGAACTACCCGTCCTGGAATTCCCTTCTGTGTGTATTTCCCGAGAAGGTGGCCATGAGAGAGATTCTGGTGGGAGACTTGGAGGATGGAAGTGAAGAAACAGCCATCTTGTAGCTCACACACACTTCACTGATGGGGCCAGTGGCCGGGCCTGCTACTGCTCCACCCTGCCCTGGACCCTCCCTCGGCTTCCCACTGCTGATCCAGCTGTGGGTGTCCATGCTCCAGCTCACACCACCATGGCCAGAGGCAACAAGACCTGACCCAGGCCTCGGTCTGCCCTAGGGGGCTCCAGCTCATGTTTATGGGTTCCAGGCTGTTCTCGTCCTCTTTACACCTACCTTTCCCTTCTGACTGTCCATTGAGAGGACCTTAAGCTCCGACATCAAATGCAAAAAGAATAGCTTTTTAGAGATGCATAACGGTAACACTATGTATGATCAAATCCCTGTAACAAGTCCTTTCAAATGTGTGTATGTGTATGTGTATGTGTGCTATCTACTTACATCTATCTATAAATTAATGTACATGTAAAATGCACACACACACACACACACACACACACATACATCTTCTGGTAGTTCTGTTCTCTGATGTAGCAGAGTTGAAAGAGATTGGTATCAAGAATAATTTCTAGGTTTCAGATTTTTCAGATTTCTGCAACAGGGTGGATGGTGATGTTATCCTGAGAAAGAGAAATCCTGGGTAAAGAACATGTGTGAGTAGAAGATGAAGAATTCTCTTTTGGCCAGGTGACGTGTGAGGTATATACAAGACATTCAATTCAGCAGGTGATCAAACAAGGCAGGTCTGAGCTTGAGACTTAAGCAAACAGCATCAAACATGCCCTGTCACAGTAACAAAATTTCAAAATAAGAACCCAAATGAAATGCCTCTTTAGAAAATTTTAATAATTCTGTATAATAAAACTCTAAAGGATCAGGGTTTCTTCTTATTCAGTATACAGTGAACCTTAAAAAAAAAAAAGTGTTGAGACCTGGCATGGTGGCTCAAGCCTGTAATCCTAGCACTTTTGGAGCCCGAGGCAGGTGGATCATGAGGTCCGGAGACTGAGAACATCCTGGCCAACATGGTGAAACCCTGTCTCTCCTAAAATATAAAAAATTAGCCAGGCGTGGTGGCGGGTAGCTGTAGTCCCAGCTACTCGGGAAGCTGAGACAGGAGAATGGCTTGAACCTGGGAGGTGGAGGTTGCCGTGAGCCGAGATCGTGCCACTGCACTCCAGCCTGGCCACAGAGCCAAACTCCATCTCAAAAAAAAAAAAAAAAGTGTTGAATAGTTGAGAAGCCAATTTAGTATTTTAGAACATGATAATAACATGTGGTTTACTAGCTGCTTATGGATAACTTAACTTTCTAATAGTTTTCGTAAGTTACTAGAACAAAGCTTTATTAAACATATAAAAATTATATCAACTCTCATATTTAATAAAGATTAAAAATTCTCCTCCCTAGCTCCACTGAGGTCTTTGATAGTCTCATAACATTCCCATCCCACTTTCCCAGATTAAGAGAACACAAGCAACTGCTTTTACAAATGTCCTCTAAAGATCCCTCCCAAAGAGAGATGCTCATGACAATGAAAAATGGAGTAGGAAGAGAAGGACATTAGGCATCTCAACTCCATTTATACCAACCTATTTTCTCCCTATTATAATTTGTTTTTTAATGACAAATACAAATTGTATATATTTATGATGTATACCCTGACATTCTGATAGACGTATACATTGTGGAATGACTAAGTCAAGATAATTAACATATTCACCACCTCACATACTTATCATTATTTTGTGCATGATAAGAGCATTTAAAATCTCCTCTCAGCAATTTTCAAGGATACAATACATCATGATTAGCTACAGTCACCATGCTGTACAACAGATTTCCAGAACTTCTTCTTCTAACTGAAACTTCCTACCCTTTGACCAATATCTCCCCATTCCCCAGGCACACTAACCTATTTTTATGATGTGTGTCTGATGCTATTTTTGAAAAATTGATTGTGTCCTGAATTCTTTTGCTCTCAGGCCTTTAGAGTACGGTACTTCTTTTTCAAATGACAATAGTGACCTAGCAACCTATGCAAATTATTACATCTTTCAAAATGTGCTCATTATTCTAAGGGAATAATATATACATGGAGAGCCTGTCTTATTACAAAAATGCTCTTGAGATTTCTTCAACTGCTCTAAATAAAGAGTTGCTTGGCTCATATTTGCACATATTCAGTTTCAATATCAGGATGTTAATATAAAAAGAACCCACCCAAAAATCCCATTAATAAATTTTAAGAATTCTATACCATAAACATCTGAAGCCTAAGGCTTTTATAGAGTAAAAATATCACAGGATCTCAATATCCTTCCTAACAGATGGTTAAGTTTCACTGCACTGTGTGAGACAGGTCAGTTATTCAGTTCTCATTGTTTCCAGGGACGAAGGAATACACAGAAATCAGGTGATATGTGATAACGTAGTAAGCAGCTGTGTCAAAACTAGAATTTACAACGTTTAATTCTCAAGACTCAGACTATGCAAGCCACAGTCCCGCGAAGTCTGCTTTCTCGGTAATAAATGTCAACCGTATTATTTATCTGAATTGTAAAATGAAATCTACCGTAGAATTCCGTTTATTGTTTTAACTAGAAAATTGGAAAAATACAATCTGGGTGAATACAAATATTAAAACTGTACATAATCTTTTTTTACAAATTGAAAACAGCTTAATTAAAC
This sequence comes from Cacajao melanocephalus, assembly GCA_963573385.1. Classification (NCBI taxonomy): domain Eukaryota; kingdom Metazoa; phylum Chordata; class Mammalia; order Primates; family Pitheciidae; genus Cacajao; species Cacajao melanocephalus. The sequence goes on from CAUYLG010062084.1 coordinate 157,511, forward strand.
CAACAGAGCAGGTAAGGCAATTCTGTTATTTAATGACAACCTCATCTGTTTAAAATAACCACCTTAATAATCAATACCGTGTTGAGACTTTCACCTAGCATTTATTAAGGGATGTCTTGTTTTGAACAATCATTTTAAATCCTAGTAAACTGAAGAATTAATTAGCAAGCACAGAGGCTCAGCAAACTAATGCTTTAGTCTGTCAAACCATCTGCTCAGGAGCACCCCTCTCCAAATCTTGGCATTATTGAGGATGGGGGAGCACAGTGCTTCTGATGCTTCTGCTGGTAGACAAAGTGCTCCTTGATATTTAACCATTCCATCTTCCAAATACACAGGAAGAAACTCAGTCTCAGAAAGAAGTTCATCAAAGTTCTGGCTCCTTTGGCACTCACGGTTAGAACCACAGTATTCTAAGCTTTCTTGAAGGGCAAAGATCACATGTTAAGATAGCTTATGTATGCCAATGAGTATGTCTCTCTCAAAGCAGGTACTTCAGAGGGTATATTTTAATCCAATTCTTCTATTCAGGTCATTTTAAAAATTCCATTCTTGGAATTTTCTTTTGCATTGTTTTGCATATTTATTCTCAAATGGTGGGAAAGAATCCTAATCTATTTAATATGGTTGGATATTTCACGGTAAAATGTTACGTAATTGTGCACACCAATGAGACAAAATTTTATTTTATCGTTTTTAAACTGACTCAGGAGGCAATTCAATAAATGAGTTCCAAAAAGATGTTGGGCCAAAGACAACATGATTTGAATAAACATATAGCTTCTTCTGGGGGCTGCTCATATTTGGGTGTAAAGGACTATTTTAAAAAATAAAAGAGTTTCATGTCCCTATAAAGACCCCAAATATTTACCAGTTGAAGTGTAAACCTGTTGCTTCCCTCTTCTGATAACAGTAAACTGATTTCCTTTGGAAAATCAGCCCCTCTCACCTACTCTCAGTCCATTTAGCCTGGGGAGGGCTGGAGCGGTGGCAAGGGGCATGCACAATTCAGACCAGACCAACTAGGCACATTCCATCACCATGGCTACAATAATTGGCTCAGGGATGGGCCCTAATTTCAAGCTGGGCTAATGAGATTTAATTCCAGGACTTTGGCTGAAACTATCGAAAGAGACAAACTTGCTTTCTCTTAAGAATGTAAACCAGTAACTTCTAGAAACCATTATGGGGAGACCTTCCTGAGAATGTAGCCAGTATCGAGTAAAGCAGAGCTGAAAGATGGAGAAAGAGAATACTGATAACATCAAGTTGCTAGATCCAGCTCAGCCTGAAGGTAGCTCCCTGAACTTTTCAACTATATGAGCCAACACATTTGTTGGATTTACATCCATTTGTGTGTTTCCATATGTATGGGTTCAGTCAAGGAAAAAAGACCAAAATGTTATAGCTCACACGCACATACACAAACATAATGTGGCTTATGTTGTGCCCACTTAGCTTGTTTCTGAGTTATTGTTATCTTTAAGCACTTGCGTAGTTCATTTTCCAATTTCTAGCTGCACAAAGTGTTTTAAATTTCTGATCTATTTTACAGTGCTGTAGATTTGATGGTGGGGATGGGGAAGAAAAGGTGGTTAATCTTTAAGATGATTTTCATCAACGACCCCTTATGTTTGAATCAAAATGATTTTGAGTAAGATGTATCCAAAGCCAGCCATTTTAACTTAACAGGCTAAGAGAATTTAAACCGGAAATCAACCTTGACATCTTTTACTTTCCCTCTGTGTTACTGAGTTCCTTTTGTCACGCAGGTCAGCAGCTCTTCGTCTTTCTGGCAGGATATTTCCTGGGCTATCATAAAAGACACTCCTGGTCTATGATATCTCAGCACAGTAAACCCATTAGAGGCTGTTTTTCTGTAAAAATATGATCAATAGATCAATAGATCTGTTTTCTCAGGGGTAGAGAAAGAACAAACAGCGAGTCCTGATAAACCTTCTTTGGCACCGCTCATTTCCTCAAGTGCTATACATGGAACACACTTATTACTTTAGTCCTCTGCTATTAATAAGTCTTTCTTGAGGAAAAGCTAAAAGCTCTAATTCCATCCAGATGCAAGCAGTATGTAACACCAAGCACCTCTTCCCTGATGTTCTAGCAAAATTACTAAGAGCACATCATGACTCATGCGTTCTCAAGCAGTCCTCTCTGCCCTAAAATCTGAATCCAGGGAATTTGGAGCAGGTTGCCTCTTGGCAATTGACTTTTCAGTGACTGTGACTTACCCCGTGGCTCTGCAATATACTATCTCTCCTCACAGAGAAAAGCAGTTGCCATTGAAAAACTCACTCAGGAGTTCAGCTATACATCCTTAAAGTCCCTCAGAGAAAAGTTGCAATGCAGTCTGCTGCAAACTCACAGCATCATCGAAAGATTTATAAACAAGCCCTTTGCGACAGACGCCGTCATACTACCACTCCATATGCAAGGAGTCAAAAACGCTTCATTCTGCTAGGTGCAATGGAAATAAGCATGCACCAAGCAGTCTTATACGTTGAACTGAAAGCTCAGACACAATGCAAGGATGTGTCTAGGATTTTTATCTGCTCCTTTTTTCTACCAGAAACCCAATCTCTGGGTACCCCACTTGTTCTGTGAAACTCTCTCTGTCCTTTCTCCCTCTGTTCCTTTCCATAGTAATATTCTGGGTAGTAAGTACTTCTGAGAGGCAATCATAGCATTGGATAGTCTTAGTACATTTTTCAAGAAGAATATTCTGGAATCTTTGTGATAGAAAGTTTAGGAAAAAATATTTCAACCATTAAAATGTATATGAAGAGCTTAACTAGAACCTACCCTACTGTACTCCATCTCACTTCCAAGTAAAGCTGTGTTAAGGGGAATACCTGTTCAAAGGAAAAATAAGTATACGGGAAACTATCGCTTCTATCTTAGAATAAGCGCTACCTGTTTGCATAAGATTATAGTGGGAAGGGGAAGACAGTAACCCCTAGGGAAGTATGAAAAGGACAGGGTGTTTCTAGAACACTTTTTCCCATGAAGTCTATTTGGGGGAGGGCAAGTAAGGGGAGGAGGTAAACGTTTCACTAAAAGCGTGGATGTTGATACAGATGTTGCTAAGGAAAACACTGTTTAGTCCAAAAGCTGCCTCTTTTATTGGATTCATTTCAAATAAAACTATCTGTTTAAGATCTTTGAAAGAATTTTTAATTTTATTTATTTATTTATCTATTTAGAGACAGGGTGACAGGGTTTCACTCTGCTGCTCTGGCTGGAACGCAGTGGTATGATCATAGCTCACTGAAAACTCAGGCTTCGGGGCCCAAACCATTTCCCCGCTACAGCCTCCCAAGTAGCTGGGACTGCAGTCGTGCCCCTCCACGTCCAGCTAAGTTTTGAATGTGTTGTAGAGAGGGAGGTCTAACTATGCTGCGTAGGCTGGTCTCAAATTCCTGGCCTCAAGCAATCCTCCTGCTTCGGCCTCTCAAAATGCTGGGATTACAGGCATGAGCCATCACGGCCAGCCTTTAAAAGAAATTTCTACACATTGCACTAATAGTTGGCTTGAGTTTTCTTTTGTTATTATGTAATTTCCAACTTTGAGGAAAATACTAGTATTTATAGGTAGTATTTACAAATCATGCAAATTGAAAATATAAGAAACCTTTTGTTGCAACGTTTACATCACCACCTAGGGTCACTAATTTTTCCAAATTAGTAAAGGAAGTTAGAACAATGAGTCAGTGAGTGGATCACCCTAATGAATAAAAATAAAATTTATGCTTCTCCCAGATGGACCATATTTTTTAAATCTTTATTAAATTTTATTAATTCTCTGCCTAGATCTTGTTCATAGTTTTTCTCTATATGTGTTTCAACTCTTCAGTATGGTATAGTATTCATATACGTACAATCCAATATTAAGTCATAGATGTGGAATGGACCTTGATAGATAATCTAGACATACAAATAGTGAAGTGCATTTTGATTTCCTCAGGACTACAAACAGGCCAGCGCCTTCTCTTGCCACATTTGAGAACCACTTCAATATTCAACATAACCTTTAAGAAAGAAAGATACTCTCTGCTGCTCATGTAAATACCATCTACAAAACTATGTCTGTTTTTTAGACCTTGTCAAATTTTACATATAATTAGATTGGTGTAGCATGTCTTATTCTGTGTTAAGGAAATGCCCTTCTTATAGATGGCAGCAAGTATATGAATATATTGAAGCATTGTTTCTTTCTTTATTCAGCAAAGCTTCTTGAGCACCTACTATGTGTCCAGCACTGTTGTAGGTGATGTGGTGACTGAAGAAAAAGACCCGGTCTCTGTCTTTAGAGAGATGCATCAGTATAGAGGCGGCTGTGTAAACAGCATCATGGTAAAGCCTTTCCAGAAGCATGAGGGAATGGCCACTGAGAGACTTGTGCACAAACTAGAAATTAGATGCCTCTAGTTTTAAAAAGCAAAGAGTTAAGAGCAAGAGAGGCAGCTGGGCTAATGATAAATACACTTTTAAGTAAAAAAAGAAAACACCAAAATTTCTGTGACTGATATGGAGATTAATAGTGTGGCCGTACTGTTTTCTTGAAGAGAAATTTGAAGTTTGAAGGGAAAGACGCTAAAAATCTTCAAGGAATCAGTTTAGTAGCAAAGCAATGTGGAGACTGAGAGCATGTAACACGTGCTATGAGAGAATCTACAGGGACTTAAACACCAAAGTTCAGAAGCGGTGTAGAAGCCCAAGAATATTCACACAAGCCTAAGTAGATGAGTGCAGTGGGATCAAAGAGAATAATAAAGTCCTCTCTTAATTAGAGTAGCTGAGTCTTGTAGCCCAGAAGCCTTTTAATGCCAACCTGGCTTAAAGTCTCAGAACTCTCGTAGAAGGGGTCTGACTCCAAAAGAGTTTAGGGTGAGTTCGATTTCCTTCCTCCTATTGCTTGTTGCAAATTCTAAAGGAAAATCGGGGCTGGAAGAAACTGTGATTACAAATAGATTAACTGTAAAGGTGCTATATTTGCCTAGGTATTCATATTTCTTTACATTTTACTCTGGTGTAGTCTAGCTGACTGTACTATTCTTTAACAGTGTGCAAAGCCCTTGCAATTAAGAAATATATTTGTATAAAAATATATGTGATTAAAATTAATAATGTTTTTAACTCAGTTAATTATGCTTATGGGATTTTTGGCTCTTCAGGGGCTGAAGTACCAAAAATCTGCACCCCTCCACACACTCATACCTGTGAAGGCAGCTTATCTTAAATGCAGGCAAGATGAAATAACAGGAACAGCTAACATCCGTTGAGTTTTGCTATATGGCAAACACTGTATTATTTTGCATGTTGTAATTTAATTAATTCTCTCAAGTACTTCAGAATCTAGGAACCATAATTATCATCATTTTGCATCTTAGGAAACTAAAAGGAAATTTGCACAAGTTTGCACAGTTGGCAAGTAGCAGAGCCAGAATTCCAGGCCACAGGAGATCTGACCCCAAAGCCCACTCTGTCCAGGATCTCAAGATACGAATTTGCCTCCTTTTTTGAAATATAAGCAGCAGGTAAGTACTGTCTTCTGAGGAACAAAAAGGAAAGAAAATTGATATGGGTTAGAAATGTGAAAGTGGAAAATGAATTAAAGTTGGGAAGAACAGAGAGACAAAGAGCAGAGATCAAACAAGGCACATAGAGGTGGGGCATGGCAGCTCATGCCTATAATCCCAGCACGCTGGGAGACTGAGGCTGGAGGATTGCTTGAGGCCAGGAGTTGAAGACCAGCCTGGGCAACATAGTGAGACCCTCATTTCTTAAAAAAAAAAAAAAAAAAAAAATAAGAAAAGAAAGAAAGAAATTTTTTAAAAGGCACATAACAAGAATGGCACTAAAAATAATTTTAGTGAGGACCTCCCTGGGTTAGTCAGGTTTCTTTAGAAAAGTAGAATCAATAGGTGATAGGTAGACAGATGATAGATATATATATATAGATAGATAGATAGATAGATAATAGAGATTAGATGATAGATGACAGAGAAAGATTAGATAGATAGATAGATAGATAGATAGATAGATAGATAGAAAGAAATTGATTGTGAGGGATTGGCTCAGGTGATTATGGAAACTGAGAAGTTCCACAATTTGCCATCTGCAAGCTGGAGCCCAGGAATGTCAGTGGTGTAGTTCCAATCCAAACCCAAAGGCCCAAGAACCAGAGTAGCCAATGTTTCTAAGTCCTAGCCCAAAGTCCAGAACTAGAGAACCAGGAGCAATGTCCAAGGTTAGGAAAGATGAATGTCCCAGCTCAAGAAGAGAGAGCAAATTCGCTCTTTTCCCACGTTTTACCTCTGTCATGTCCTCAATGAATTAGATAATGGCCACCCATATTGGTGAAGGCAAATCCTCTTTATTCAGTCTTTTGACTCAAATTCTGATCTTTTCCAGAAGTATCCTCACAGATGCACCCAGACATCATGTTTTACCAGCTACCTGGGCATCCTTGCGCCCAACCAAGTTGACACATAAAATTGCTACATTCCATGACCACCTTGCTCCCTTCCTATCTTGTTCCCCATCATTGAACTCTCTTTATTTCATTCAATGCACCTATCATGGCTTGTATTTTTGCTTCTCTTTAATCTTGATTACTTCCCACATGTAGTTCTGTTTCCCCTCAATGTACATATAGCACAAAGCTACACCTCATGCATGATCAGCACACAAGCACTTACTGAATCCGTGATTGAATCAATTGACTAATGTAATTTTCGAAACTAGAGGATCTATTCCCAATAATGTCTTTACCAGTCAACTAAAATTTGTTTGTTCTTCTCTAACAACAGGAGATACTACCTATTCTTATGGGTTTCACCTCTGCCTCTTGGGCTCATAATTCATATTTGCATAGCAGTCAAGACCCAGGGGCATATGGAAAGGAGGAGGTTGCACTTACAGAGGGAAGTATGGATCTCATTGAGATCAAAGAGAGACTATTTTGATTAGTAGCTTCTGTGCTACTTAAATTTGTTATTAAAATCATTTCAGAATCATCTCCTTGGAAGAGGTGAGCTTTTTTGAAGAAATATGTTGGAAAAAGGTGATGTCAGATGCATAAGAGAATTTTGTTTCCACCATCGAGGGCCATGTGGAAGCACACGAGGAGGTGGAAGTAGAAGGGAAGAGTGGGAGTGTTAAGCAGTTGTGATTTAAGAGAGTGGAGGTAGCAAATGTGGGAAGACGACGAAATGACAGCACTCAGTTGAGCAGTGGGCTTAGCAATCTGGCAATAAACTGGGAGCTAACAAGGCCCACCTGGAGTGGTTAGTGACAAAAGAAACATTTGTAGCTCACCGAGAAGATTTAATTGAGGAGAAAATAATATGATGTCTGGCCAGCATGAGACTCATGCTGTATCTTGGACCCAACTTCTTTTGGAATTTTGAAACGTGTAAGAAATGACTGACACGTTTGTGCTTCTGGACTGAAAGCTTGTTTCTTCGGTGATATTTTAGCACCCGTGCCACATGATCGTTATTTGCTCCAAAGTGATTGTATCTTGACTTTCATGTTTCTTCACATGAGACATTTCATGATTACAATCTTTCTTATTAAAATTGTTTTATTTTATTATTTGATTAACTTCTTGGCACAGATGTACTTTTTATGCTAATCACAGATTTGTGCCTTTTAACTTTTTATTTTCCATCTTTTCCATGATAGTTCAACTTTGCTTGGTTATTTTATTTTTTTGCTGTATACTTATAAAACCTGTCTTCCATATTTAGGCATAAAAGATTCATTCACCTTAGAGATTCCAATATTCATTTTTTTAAAAGCCTACAGTCCATCTGTTACCATCTCATCAGATATTAAATTTTATTACCCTTTGTTGTTTCCTGCAACTTTTGGCAGAAGAGACTATTCTCCAATAAGCCCACTTACTTCATATGGCAAGAAATGTATCAAGTTTTTGTCAGCATTCGCTATAGACTAATTATTAAGTGTGTCCAAAAAATGTTTATATTTACCACTTGTTTATGTCATGGGTGCAGGGTGTAGGGTGGGGGAGAAGTAGATCACAGATACAAAGAAAAGTCATGGAAATTGGAGTACTGTATTAGTTTTCTATCACACTATAACAAATTACCACAATAATGGCTTAAAACAACATGTATTTATTATCTCGCAGTTTCTGTAGGTCAGGAGTCCAGCATAGCTCTGCTGAGTTCTCTCCTCAGGCTCTAGGCTGCCATCAAGGCATCAGGTACCGTGCATTCCTTTCCAGAACTCAGGGTCTTCTTCCGAGGTCATGTGGTTGTTGGCACACTTTAACCCCTTGCAGCTGTAGGACTGGGGCTGGCTTTCAGCAAAGTCACTCTTGACTCCTGGACACCATATACACTTGCTTGCCATGTAGCCCCCTCACAGGCCTTTTCACAACAAGACAGCTTGCCTCTCAAGGGCAGCAGGGCACCTTGTCCATTCTGATAGAGTCCCATAAAACCTAATGTATAATCATGAGCGTAATTGTCCCCATCATCTTTGTGACACTAGGAGTCAATGGAGACCACCCTGACTTGGCGGAATGAGATGCTCCTCCTTTTCTCCACTGGAGTTATGTCAGGGGAGGCCTGGAGGCCACTACAAAAGACTCAGGACTTCCATGATCATCCCTCATGCTATGGACTAAATTGCATCCCCACAAAATTCCCATGTTGAAATCCTAACACCCAATGTGACTGTATTTGCAGATGAAACCAATAAAAAGGTACTTAGGGTTGAATGAAGTCATAACGGTGGGCCTCTGATAGGATAGGATTAGTGTCCTTATAAAAAGGGGCCAAGTACGGTAGCTCACACCTGTAATCTCAGCATTTGGGAAGGCTGAGGCAGAAGGATCACTGGAGCCAAGAGTTTGAGACCAGCCTGGGAAACCAAGGGAGATACTGTCTCTACAAAAAGAACCATTTATTTTTTTTAATTAGCTGGGTTTGGTGGCACACACCTGTAGTACCAGCTACTTGGGAGACTGAGGTGGGAGGATCACTTAAGTCCAGGAGGTTGAGGCTGCAGCCTGGGCAACAGATCAAGACCCTGTCTCAAGAAAAAAAGAAGGGACATCAGAGAGCTAGCACACGTGCATGTGTCCCGCCAAGCGTCAGGTTCCAGCCCATGCTGAGGTCTGAGGGAAGTGAGTGGATGGGTAGCAGAGAGCTGAAAGAACACTCGGGGGGGCATAGGCAGGTGAAATATGGTTTTTATTATGTTCCCTCTCTGCCAGCTTTTTTCCGGCTGCCCGCTCTGGCCAAAGCCCTTCTCAGCAGTTGGCTCTGTAGCTTCTGCCGCCCCCATGGCTTTTCCTTACAGGGTCAGCAGCTTCACTCTCTCTCTTTGAATATGAGCCATATGTATAGCATCAGCAGGGCAGTTATACCTTTTACAGACAATAGTGGCTCGGCGCCAAGTATGAGCTTACACAAACAGGTTATATAATAAATGGAATTGTGTGCCTGTGCGCTGGCCCAGTTGTCTGCCTTGGCCTATTCTTGACTAAAGCACATGAATTTTCCCTACACCATGCTGGCGATCTCTCGATCTCTCTCTCTCTCTCTCTCTCCCCCTCTGTATCTCCTTTACTCACATAATTGACAAAGGACTAGTACCTAGAATACATAAAGAACTATTAGTTCTTTGAAACCTCAACAGTTCAAAACAAAACAACAGCAAAAAATCCAATTAGAAAGTAGACAAAAGACAATACATTTCACTGAAGAGGATATGTAAATGGCAATATGCACATAAAATGATGTGGCTGTTGGCACACTTTAATTCCCTGAAGCTGTAGGACTGGAGCACGCTTTCAGCAAAGCCACTCTTGACTCCTAGGAGACCATATACAGTTCCTTGCCATGTGGTTCCGTCCCACCATCGCTAGGTGTTAGGGAAGTAGAAATTAAGACCACAGTGTGCTATCACTACATACCTATTAGACCAGCTAACATAAAAAATAGTGACAACATCAAATGCTGACAAGGACATAAGGAAGATGGAACTTTCATACATTTACATTACTGACATAAAATAGGACAACCACTCTGAACCGTACTTTAGCAGTTTCTTTAAAATCTAAATACACATTTACTCTGTGACTCAACAATTGCATTCCTGAGCATTTATCTCAGAGAAATGAAAACTTACATCCACACAAAGACCTATGCATGATTATTCATAGCACCTTGATTTTTTAATAACCCCAAACTGGTAAAAACCAAAATGTCCTACAATAGGTAAAGAGTTAAATAAATTGTGATATATCCATACCGTGGCATACCATTCCACAGTTAAAAGGAACAAACTGTTAGCACATGGAACAACTTGGATAAATATCAAAAGCATTATCCTGAGTGGGGACAAAATAATCTCAAACGGAATACTTCATGATTCTATTTATGAAATAGTCTCAAAATGAAAAAATACTACAGCAATGAAGAACAAATTAATCGTTGACAGGGATTATGGTAGTGCGGAGGCAGGGGTTGTGTGTAACTATAAACTAGTAGGATAAAGGGGATCTTTATGGTGATGAAATAGATCTATATCTTGATTGTGATGGTGGCTATATGAATCTACATATGTAATAAAATGACATAGAACTATACATACATGTTATGATAGTGTCAATTTCCTGATTTTGCTATTGTGCTATTGTTACATAAGATGTAACCAGTGGGGGAAAACTGGGTGATGAATAGAGAGGACCTCTCTGAACCATCATTGCAGTTTGCTGTCACTTTAAATTATTTCTAAATAAAAAGTTTCAAAATTTGAAAATATATGTGTCTTTATGTATGTATATCTGTATCTACTGGTAAAATCACTATAACCTTTAGGTGTTTTGTTTTGTTTTAATGATTTTTGAAGCCACTAATTTAGGACAAGAATATTTCTGTGCCTCTACTATGTTACCCAGTCTGTGTGTTGGTGGGATGACCTTGAGTAAACTCTCTGAACCTCTGTTTCTGTAGCTGTAAAATTGCGATAATTATACTTCACATGCCCACAGAGTTTTTCTAAGGGTCAAACAAGGTAAAGTGAAAACCCCAACCCTCTACCTGACAAATGACAGACACTGAGTGAAAATTAATTTCTTTCCTTCCTTCTTGTTTTTCTTTCACTTTGTCTTGCATTACTTGATGAATCCTTATTTTCATTTGGGTTTCAAGTACAATTCTGGCTCCATTATATCACGGTTTTCCCTTTTCTCTTTGATGTAACACTTTTCTTCAGTCAAGGTACAATGGCTTTAACTGAGAAAGTTTCTACAATTATGAACCTTCTTGAAGAGGACTTGCTTAGGTTTTGGAGGTTTTGTAAAATTCTTTTTTTCCCCTTTTTAAAAATTTCAGATGCCCCTTTTCCAATGCTTTGCTTAGGTTTCTAAAGGAAATGATTTAGCTGGGGGCAGTGGCTCATGCTCCTGTAATCCCAATACTTTGAGGGGCTGAGGCAGGAGGGTTGCTTATGGCCAGGAGTTCAAGACCAGCCTGGGCAACACAGTGAGACTCCATCTCTACAAAAAGCTTTTTTTTAAAAAAAGCCAAGTATGATGGTGCATTCCCAGGAGCTTGAGGCTGCGGTGAGCTATGATTGCACTACTGCACTCAGGCCTGGGTGACAGACCAAGACTATGTTCACCCCCAATCCCCCAAAAAATAAAATAAGATAAAAAATAAAGATAATGATTCACAGCCTAGATAGATAAAGTCTGATGGATAAAAGGAATTGAAGCTCTTTGTAGAAATGTTCATTCGAATACTGGGGCAGGCAATGACTAAGATAAGCCTTGACTGTCTTTTTGTGCTATAAAGTAAGAAAATTATGAAGAACTGATGGGATCATGTCTAAAGGAAACAGAAGCTTAATCAAATATATTTCCACAGGTTAAAAATGGCACAAATTGGGTATTAAAAAGAATTAGCAAGAAGGAGGCAGCCAAGACAGTATAATCTCCTTCAATTCCCCCAAAAACATAAATAGCAACTAAGATGGCAAAACAAAAGACTCATGAGTGATCTCTAACAATACGTCTAGGTGACAAGCATGTTTTTGGTCCCCCAAGTACAAAACACCCTCACCTACAGGATGTCAGTAGTATCAGCATTTGCACTAGAGGAAAAAAGTAATGACCAATGAGCTTCTAATGGCCTTGAGATCATGATAACAAGAATCACCACTTTGTAGTGGTACTCACCACAAAGTACAAGTTCATCTGAGAACAATGCCTGAAATTGAGAGGTGGGTCTGGAGGATAAAACTTATGAACAAATTCCCAGGGATCATGTTGTAATCAGGCCTAATGATAGAAAAGGTCTAATGGAGCGGTCTGGGTCTCGAAACTCTCAAAATTAACAAGCTAAATCTCCTCTTAAGACAAAATTCTGCACTGAAAGCAAACTACTGAAAAGAGAATCCAGATTAGGCAGGACTTGGATTATAAAGGAAAATAAAGAGAAGATCCAGTTAAAAGGTAGAAAGCAAAGTAAGGAGAAAAAGGAAACAAATCTCAGAAATTACTTTTGGTCACTTTGGAGGAAAGAAAACCCAGAAGTTTTAGATCTATAGAGCAAGAAAATCTCTTCTGCTTCTTTCCTGAAAGCATAGGAAAAAAGATTATAGTTAAATTTCATACAAAGTTTTTATAAGAAAAAAGAGTAGAATAACATGCCTGTAGATAATAAAATCATGCCAGGAAAACAAGCCCATAAAAAACCCACAGAAACTATAACATTTTTTAAAACTCAAAAAATAAAAGCTTTGTAAAAATTATTAGATGAAAACATAGATCAAAATTAGAAAAATGGAAAAAATCAGATAATTACTGAAAACAAATATTTAAGAAAACAGGTGACAGGACTCAAAAAAGAATTACAAAAAATAACAATAATTTTAGAAATAAAAACAAAACCAGAAGGAACACACATGCATTTTAAGAAAAACAGAAAATGGAAATGTGGAAGTTAAAAAAAAAAATTAAGGAAAAGATAAGGATTTGAAAGAAAGATAAATATAGAAGATAAACAAAAGGCTAACATTCATGTAACAGAAACCTGAAAGAGAAAATCTAAACAATAGAACAGAATAAATGTTAAAAATTATAATTCAAGGCCCGGCATGACGGCTTTTGCCTGTAATCCCAGCACTTTAGGAGTCTGAGGCAGGAGGATCACCTGAGGTCAGGAGTTTGAGACCAGCCTGTCCAACATGGTGAAACCCTATCTCTATTAAAGATAGAAAAATAACCAGGTGTGGTGGTGGGTACCTGTAATCCCAGCTATTTGGGAGGTGGAGCCAGGAGAATTGCTTGAACCTAGGAGGCAGAAGTTGCAGTGAGCTGAGATTTTTTTTGTACCACTGCACTCCAGCCTGGGCAACAACAGGAAGATTCCATGTCAAAAAAAATATATATATATATATAATTTAAGAAAACTTTTTGAAATAAAAAATAACTTGACACTATATATTGAAAGGGTAAACAACTAGTAAAGATGTTGGATTTTTTTTTTCGTAAAAACAATCCTTCAGACATCAAACAAAAAACTAAGACTCTTGTAAGGAAGGATAAAAGGCAGATTGTCATTAGACTTTTCTACAGTAGAAAATGTAAATCATGGATTTAATACACAGGCAAAATTAATTTCAAGTAGGAAGGTCACAGGTAAATTGCTATAAACAGGCAAGAACTCACAGAATACTATTCCCATATGGATGTCCAGAATAATCTATCGGAGCTTCGAAAAATAAAAAAGACTAGAGAAACATCAAAACAAGAACTAGTGTTGAGTATTATATAAGTAAATAGTCACATGAAGAACTAAGACTAAATGACAGGGTCTATAATCATGACCTTACAAGGTCAAATCCAGAATAAAATAACATAAAGTGATGTTAAAAGCACTTTTTAATGTTAAAGGCTACAATCACAATGGAGATATAAAAGTTATTGATAGTTATATACCTAATAAAATAGCAAGAATTTTCACAGAGCAGGAACCACAGAAAAGGAGAATTAACAAACATGCAAATAGAAGAATTTAGCAAATTCTTGAAAGAAAGAGATAGAAGCTAGACAAAAGCCAACATACCTATCATAGAAACCCAAAAGAGGAAACCGAAGCAATAGAATAGGACAGAAAAGGAGAATTAAGAAACATACAAATAATAGAAAATTTTAACATTGTTCTCAAACCAAGACAGATCACAGGGATAAAATTTTAGTGAAGACACAGAAAACAAAATACAAAATCAATGAGGTAGATGTACAGGTATATATTGAGCTCTCAAGCCCAATACTAGAAACTATCTACTTAAATTACATTAATACTCATGAAAAATGACCATATGAGGCCATAAAGAAAACTCCAATAAATTCCAAACAATTGTCTGACAATAATACAATCCAACTAAAAATAATGAAATTCATAAAAACCAGAAAGCTCTTTCCTCCAGAAAAATTCAGTTAACAATATTTAATTCAAAGAAGAAATACAGGCTGGATGCGGTGGCTCACGCCTGTAATCCCAGTGTTTGCGAGGCCAAGGCAGGTGGAATACTTGAGATCAGGAGTTCAAGACCGCCTGCCCAACATAGTGAAACCCTGTCTCTACTAAAAATACAAAAAATTAGTTGGGTATGTGACAGGAGCCTGTAATCCCAGCTACTCTGGAGGCTGAGGCACAAGAATCACTTGAACCTGGGAGGTGGAGGTTTCAGTGAGCCAAGATTACGTCACTGCACTCCAGCTGGGGCAACAGAGTGAGCCTCCATCTCAAAAAATTAAAAATGAATAATAAATAAAATAAAACAACACACTTTTTGGACAAATAACTGTATTTTTCAAAACAAAAATATTTAGAGAGAATAATAACATCATTTTATATTTTTGCAAACTTCTTTAATGTCTGGCTTAGTATCAGATAACTGGATACTCCTGTCTGTTTCTGCATTCAATTTGTTGCAATATGTTGTTTTGGTTGAGGTATGTGAAGATAATCTGGCTTCACACACTTATGTAGGTGGAAAAAAGAGCAATATGTTAACATCTTTTTTTGTATACATGTGAATATTCATCTTTGATACTATACTAAAACTTGGCAAGTGGTAGCTGCTTAAATGTTAGGTCAAACGTGGAAAATGAAATCAGATCAATTGAACTTCTCACTGTTAAGTACATTAAAATCCATTTGTCTATCTAGCAATTTGAATGGTTCTTTTACCCACATGGCATCATGCATTAATCATTTGGAAAGCATTGGCTTGCTGAGTTTTGTAGATCTTCAAAATGTTGACATATTACAATATACAATATTGAAAAAACATAGTTGTTCATATCATTACTGATCTCATCAATTGTAAGCTGTCAAGTTCATGGTGACAAGTACAATTTTTCAAACTTCAAATTTTTACTTGAGAGCTCAAATATTACCACCGGCAAAAAATACAGCAGTAATTTTCCTTGAAGTGTCAGGATCACTACATTGATTCTTGAGAAAATTGCTGCCATTTATCCAAGTTTGAATTACCATATTTTGTTAGTTGTTCTTTCAAGTAAAAGTGGTGTTCCATTTAAACATTTAAAAAGTGGCTAGTTCAGCTTGCAACTAAAATAATCCCACAAATGCTTTTACTCAGGACATTATACTTCAATATGCAGCAGAAGTGCCTTATATGCATTTCCAACTCAATAAATAGAATATTTAAATGACATATATTTAATAAAATTAATACTTTACTCCTTGATCCAAAAGATTTTTAAGTGAAATTTGATTTTTTTTTTTTTTGGCAAGTACATGTTGAATGTCACTGACTACACTACAGTTTATTGTGAATGTCCTGATTTATGCTAAGGCAGTTTTCTCTATCATCACTTTTATACAGTAAGTGTAAATGTCCCTATATGAAAAAGGAAAATAACCTTCTAGGTTTATTATGAAGATGGTTTTCATCTCACAAACACCCTTGAAAGGCCTTTGGGTACTTCCAGGGGTTCATAAACTATACATTAATGACCTCTGGCCTAAACTCTCCAATTAAAAGGCAAAGGTTACCACACAGAGTTGGAAAAAAAAAAATGCAAGACCAAATTATATGCTGTCTAAAGAAAGACACTTTAAATATAAAAACACAAATTGGTTAAGTAGATGAATAATAAAAATATACCATGCAAACACTGATCCTGAGGCAGCTGGAGTGGCTATACTAATATCAGATGAAGTAGACACGAAAAAGTATATGCTCATCAGTAAAAACAGACATTTCATAACGATAAGGATCAATTTGTTAAGAAGACATTGTAATCCTGAATGTGTATGCACCCAATAACAATGATACTAAAGACATGAAGAAAATATGGCTTAACTAAAAGGAGAAATGGACAAATCTCCAATTATATTTGGAAATTTCAACACCCCTCTCTCAGCAATTGACAAAACAAGTAGATATAAAATTTTTAAGGATATAGAAGCCTCAAAGAGCATTAACAACAAACTTGACCTAGCTGATATTTGGAAAACAATATATCCAACAACAGAAGATATTCTTTCTTTTGTCCAGGTGCAGTGGCTCGTGCCTGTAATCCCAGCACTTTGGGAGGCTGAAGCAGGTGGATCACTTGAGGTCAGGACCCACCAGGTCTTTCTCACAGCATGTGGGAGTTATGGTAATACAATTCAAGATGAGATGTGAGTAAGGACACAGAGTCAACCATATCGGCTTCCATCTCAACAAACTGAAACAAATTAAACTCAAAGCAATTAGAAGGAAGAAAATAATGAAGACAAGAACAGAAATCAATAAAAATAGAAAATAGAAAAGCAATAGAGAAGATGAAGTCAAAAGATGGTTCTATGGTTCTATGAAAATATTTAAAAGATTTTTCTTTTTCTCTTTTAAAAAACATGATTTGTATTAAAATTAATAAACTTCTATCTTGACTGATTAAAAAATAAATAAGATTCAAATTACCAACATCAGGAATGAAAGAAGGGCTAACACTAAAAATATACTTATTTTAGGAGGACTGTAACAGAATGTTATGACTAACTTTATGCCAATAAATCTAACAATTTACCTGAAACAGAAAAGTTTACTAAAAGATATGAAATGCCAAAACTGAGACAAAAGTAACAGAAAATCTGAATACCCCCATATCAATTAAATAAACTGAATTTTTCAAAGCCTTCCCACAGAAAGAGAACTCCATGCTTACAGAGCTTTACTGATGAATTCCATTAAGTATTTGACGTAGAAATAATACCACTTATACACAAGCTCTTTCAAAAAATAGAGTAAAGCGAATACTTTGCAATTCATTTATAAGGACAAAATAATCCTGAAAACAAGACAAGACATTACAAGGAAAGAATACTACAGGCTAATATCTTTTATGAACAGAGATGCAAAATTCTTTTAAAGAACAGCAACTCAAAATTAGCAATATGTAAAAAGGATAATAACATTGTGACCAAATGGGATTTATCCAGGGAATGCAAGGTTGGTTTAACATTCAAAAATTGACTAACGTAATTTACCATCTTAACAGAACAAAAGGGTAGAAACCAAATAAGTATCCCAATAGATGCAAGAAAAGCTTTGAACAAAATTTAATATAAATTTATAATAAAAATTCTTAGCAAACTAGGAATAGAAGGAATTTTTCTCAACCTTATAAAAGGCCCCAGTGAAAAAATTACAACTAACATTTTACTTAATGGTGAAATACCCCACCTCCCCTCACCATTTCTATTCAGCATTATACTGGAATTCCTAACCAGTATAATGAAGTAAAGAAAAGAAATAAAAAGCATACATATTTGAAAGAAAAAATCAAATTGCCTTTATTTGCAGATGACAAGATCATATACATACGGAGCTTACACAAAAGCTATTAGAAATTAATAAGTCAATTTAGCAAAATCCAATGATATAAGATCAATATACACATATCAATTCTATTTCTATATGCTGGCAACAAATGACCAGAAATTTTTTACTTTGTTAAAAATGTACCATTTATAATAGCTTCAAAGACCATGAAATACTTAATAATAAAAGTAACAAGTATATGTAAGACCCGTAAACTGAAAGCTAAAAAAAAAATTATTAAGCAAAATTTTAAACTACCTAAATTGGTGAAATATGCCATCATTACTAATTAGAAATTCAATTTTGTTTTTTTTTTTCTGGAAATTCTATTTTTTTTTTTTTTTTTTACTTTTTGTTGTTGTTGTTTGTTTTTTGAGACAGGGTCTCACTCTGTCACCTGGGCTAGAGTGCAGTGGTGCCATCTTGGCTCACTGCAACCTCTACCTCCCAAGCTCAAGTGATCTTCCCACCTCAGCCTCCTGAGTAGCTAGGACCACAGGTGTGCACCACTATACCCAGTTAATTTGTTTGTTTGTTTGTAGAGACCAATCTGGGCAACATGGTGAAACCCTGACTCTACAAAAAATACAAAAGTGAACTGGGTGTGGTAGAGCAAGCCTGTAGTCTCAGCTACTCAGGAGGCTGCGGTGGGAGAATCACGTGGGCCTGGGATATCAAGGTTGCAGTGAGCCGTAATTGTGCCACTGCACCCCAGCCTGGGCGACAGAATAAAGTTAAACAAATGGGCCATATAATCCAGCTATTGCACTCCTAGGTATTTACCAAAGAGAAATGAAAACATACTTTTACCCAAAGACCTATATAGGAATATGCATAGTAGTTTTATTCATCATAACCAAAATCTGGAAATAACTGCAATGTCCATCAATAGACGACTAAACAAATTTTGAGATACCCACACCATTACTCCCAGCAGTGTTATGGAATGAACAACTGACACACACAACATGGCTGACTCTCAAAAACAGTATGTTCTGCAAAGAAAGTCAGATACAAAAGAGTACATATCACATGACTCTCTTTACATGAAATTCCAGAGAGAGCAAAACAAAGCTATAGTTACTGAAAGCAGATAAATAAGTCCCTGTGACCAGTTCCCTGGTAGGAGCCTGATTGCAAAAAGGCACAATGGATCCTTGCTCAGTGGTGGAAATGTTCATTTTGACGATGGTCATTGTTACACAGGTCTATATATTTGTACGAATTTCTTGAAACTATACATTTAAAATAGTCAGACACGGTGGCACTCACCTGTAGTCCCAACTACTTGGGAGGCTGAGGTGGGAAGATCACTGTAGTCCAAGAGTTCGAGGATGCAGGAGCTATGACTGTGTCACTGCACTCCAGCCTGGGCCACAGAGCGAGACCCTGTCTCCAATAAATAAATAAATAAATAAATAAATAAGATGTATCTTATATAAAAGAATGCTTGAATAAAATTGATTTTCTTTAAAAGAAGCTAGAAATTCAGATTTTTAAAATGTGACATCTGCTGGGTGTGGTGGCTCACACTTGTCATTCCAGCAGTTTGGGAGGCTGACCCAGGAGGATTGCTTGAGGCCAGGAATTTGAGACCAGACCAGGCAACATAACAAGATCTTACCTCTCTCTATATATAAAAAAATTAAAATTAAAAGTTAAAAAAAACAACTAATTAAAACTTTAAAAATACCTTTAGACTAAGGTAATACATCTGTGACCCAGAATTCTGCTCCAGTTTACCAAGTGTATTAGGCAAGATTCTCCAGAGAAAAAGAACCAATAGGATATATATATATATATACACACACACACACACACACACATATACATGTAAAATGTACAATGTATGTATTTATGTGTAGTTGTATACACATATACATATGGAGATTTATTAGGAGGAATTGGTCCACATGATTATGGAGGCCAAGAAGTCCCACAATCTGCTATCTGCAAGCTAGAGACCCAGGGAAGCCAGTTGTGTAATTTAGTCCAAGTCCATGACCCTGAGAGCCAGGGAGCAGATGGTATAACTCCCAGTCAAGTCTGAAGGCATGAGAAGGGGGTTTCAAGGCCAGGGAAGAGAAGGGTGGGGGATAGGAGCACTGGTGTTAAGTTCTGGAATCTGAAGGCCTGAGAATCGAGTGCTCGTCAGTCCCAGGGCAAGAGATGATGGATGCCCCAGCACAAGAAGACTGACTTTGTCCTTCCTCCACCTTTTTGTTCTATCAGATTTTCAAAAGATTAAATGATGCTCTCCCACATTGGTGAGAGCATCCCAATTTTCTTTACTCAGTCTTCCAGAAACATCCTCACAGACACACCCAGAAACAAAGTGTTACCAGCTCTCTGGGCCTTCCTGAGCCCAGCTGTGACACAGAAAATTAACGATCACGCCAAGTTTTCTGACAAGTCTCTTATGTTAACTTTACGACAACTATTGATTTAAGTACTATTAGTATGTCAATTTTACACTGATGTCTCATTATATATTTTTCCCAATTTCACATAACTCTTACATAGCAAAGCGAGGACTAAAACCAGAGACCCAACTTTTCAAATCCTTTGTCTGATCCATTCCATTTTATCGTTATTAACAGTTTTTTCTTAAAAAAACATATTAATAATCTTAGGTTTCTTCTTCCTTAATGCAATGATGAAATTAATGAGCAAGTGATCTCAAGCTACATCTAATTTCCCTTTTTCCTATTGTTCAACAGGAATAGTCTTGTAATTAGCATCAGCATACATCCCTTGAGTCCTTAACTTATTTAATACATTTTTAATGCATTAAGTCTCTCCCTAGTTCAAATTTCTCTTCTTAGGAATCTCTTGTGATTTTCCTCATTTTGTGCTCACAGGATTAGAGTCTCTTTTATATCGCATTCTGTTAACAAGTGTAACATGGCAGCCTAGGTCCTAAACTCCATGCTCTAACTAAAGAACAGAGAAACATAAAATATTATGTAATTAACATCTTCAGAAAAAAACACTGTTCCTCCACATTATACCAATGTAAGGTGGGCTAGTGAAAAAGGGGTTACTTATCAAATGGCAAAATAATATTCATTAATAAGACACATATAACAATGTATCTATAAATTGTTATGCTTAAAAAAATGTATACACATATGTGCTTCAGAGTTCCTGTACTCAAAACAAATTTGGAACTTAATAAAATTTATATTAAAGTTCTGAATGTATTTCTAAGTAAGAATTCTTAATCAACCTGGAATAAGAGACCCTCCTACAAAATACAAAGTAATAACAGGAATTCCTGTTTCCAGTTGTTGTGGTAAAAAAAAACAAAGTGTTTTTCCTAGTCTCTGACTCAACAATCGACACAGAATATTTCTGTGACCTCGGTCACCAAAATCTGTGGAGATTTTTCCCCATCAAACAATCTTCGTAGCTTCACCTGTGGACACCAGCTGGGTGACCTCTAATTCTATTCAATCCTGATACTATCTACCTGGAGATAGCATTACATCCTACAGGTTGAGGGCTCAGTCCTACAACTTCCCCTAACTTCAGATGCTAATCATAAGTAGTAGGTTGTCACTTACTTTAACTGATTGGCTATAAACTGGGGTGCTCACAGCCCCGTCCTTGCATTCTTAATTTGCTGGAGCAGTTCACAGAACTCAGGGAAACTTTACTTCTGTTTACTAGTTTATTTATAAAGGAGATAATAAAAGATACAGATAAATAGCCAGATAAAGAGATATACAGGGCAAAGCCTGGAAAGGACTGATGCATCATCCTCCTGGTATCGAATATGTTCATCAACCTGTAGCTCTCTGAACTCAGTCTTTTGTTTTTTTATGGATGCTTCATTATGTAGGTATGATGAATTACATAATTGGCCATTGGTGATAAACTTAAACCATCCTCCCCAAATGCTGGGTGTTGGGGCTGAAAGTTCCAACTCTCTGATCTTATGGTTGGTTACCCTGGCAACTAACCCCCACCTTGAGGCTATCCAGGAGCCTACCAAGGGTTGCCTCAATAGGAGAAAGGACACTTCTGTCACTCAGAAAACTTCATGAGATTTAGGAGCTCTGAGTCAAAAACCAAAGACCAAGCTTTAGAAACTCTGAGTCAAAGACCAAATATTAGAACAAAAGATTATCCTAGCACCCTATCCACAAGAGTATTAGGAACTCTGTCTCAGGAACTGGGGCAGAGACCAAATATTAGAATAAAAGATTCTTCTAACACTCAGGAAATTACAAGGGTTTGAGGAGCTCTGTGCCAGGGACTGGGGACAGAGATCAGTATGTGTATTTCTTATTACCTCACACCAGTAAAACTTGTTTCCATATAAGGAAACTCTTGGCCAGCAAAGTTGAGCACACACGTAACTTATGATCTAAAATTTCCGTTGCTAAGTATTTACCCCAAATAAATGCATACATATGTGTACAAATGACATACAAAAATGTCCATAGGTTGGGCATGATGGCTCATGCCTGTGATCCCAACACTTTGGGAGGCCGAAGCGAGCAGATCACATGAGCCCAGGAGTTTGAGACCAGCCTGAGCAACATAGCAAAACCCCATCTCTACAAAACATACAAAAATTAGCCAGGCATGGTGGCATACCCCTGTAGTCCCAGCCACTCAGGAGGCTGAGGTGGGAGTACTGATTGAGCCTGGGAGGCAGAAGTTGCAGTGAGCTGAGATTGTGCCACTGCACTCTGGCTGGGGCAATGAAAAAGACCCTGTCTCAAAAAAAAAAAAAAAAAAAAAATATATATATATATATATATATCCATAGAAGTATAATTTTTAACAGCCAGAGTAAAAACAATCTAAATGACCACCAACAATGGAATAAATTTTATGTCTAAATGTGACATAGTCATACAGTGGAATAGTATATGGCAATGACAATGAACAAAATACTGCTCACATGAATCTTACAAAGATAATATTGAAAGAAGTCAGATTTTAAGAAATACACACAATATGATTCCAGATATATAAATTTAATAAGACTAGCAAAATAATTTGTGATGTTAGTAGTTAAAAGAGTGGTTACCTTTGGAGAGAAAGGTGAAAATGATCATTTGGAGGGAGTCTGAGGGGGCACTCTGGGATGGCTGCTAACGTTTTACATCTTGACCTAGGTGATGGCCACATGAGTGGATCATTTTTCATAACTTATTGAGTTACACTTATGATATGTGCATACACATATACATATAGTACTATAGCCAAAAAGTCCATTTTAAAAATTGAAGGTTTTATTTCTTTTTATGTATTTTTTACTCCTGTGACAGATTAATTTTTTCACAGTTCTAAAAAGGCATTTTCAGACAGAAGTCAGGTCTTCACTAAGGAAAATATTAAGCTGTACTCCTCAAAGTCAGGTCCACGGATTAACATCAGTCTGTGAGTGTTTGCTTCCAGTCCTGATGACAGAAGTCCAGGGACTGGAAGAAAGCATTCAGAAAACTTTACAACAATTTGACAGAGTACTTTTTTGTCTGTTGAATCCAAAAATAAACATGTGGGGTAAGTATTTTGTATGTCTTTGGTTTCTTCATTTAATTTTTTCCCTAGTAATTCATGTTATTGTACTTTTTAAAAATACTAGGCTGTGATGATTAAAAGAAAAAGACAAGTCTTTCAGCACAGATAGTTTAAGAAGCACCATATTAAAGGATGTACTTCTGGAAGGATGATCCAAGATGCATGAAATAATGGCAAGGAAAGAAAATGGAACTATTTGGATAAACAAAACAATTAGTGACTATATCAACATTAATAATAATATCTTATGGGGATAAAAAAATGATATTTAAAGATACACTACTACTGTAAAGATATATTCAGTTGGTAGGTATGGAGAGAATAGGGTTTAAGCATTGTTTTTTTGTTGTTGGTTTTTATCCCTCCCATCACTCCAGGAAGAGGGTAAAGGTACCGATTACCTTTAGGCTTCAAAATTGTAATTGTGTATGTTGTGATTTCTAAAGCCATTACTAAAATAATAGACAATGAGATAAGTTGCCAAATCCATAGAGGACAAGAAAATGATAAGAAGAAATCAGTCAAAAAGAAGGTAAGAACACTGTCAGGCCAAAAGGTATACACACATATACCACTAACAGGCCAGGACACAAATGTAAAAGTCAGGTATACAGGGAAACTTGAAGGCAGAGAGCAGCTGAAAATGCCACCCAGGCTCTTACTTGTCAGTATCACACAGAGAGGCATACCTGAGGAGCAGAGCCCCAGTGGAAGGATCCTGTCCTATGCAATTCTATATATTCATGAGGGACATGGAAGGAGGCAGGGGTCACCAATGAGGCCCTCTAACAGTCAAGATTTCCTGGTAGAGAAAATGATCTTATTAAAGAGGGTTGGGGGTTCTGGAACTTAGCTAATAGTATTTTCCGAAGCTTTATGTGCTTTCATTGAGCTAATTTCTTCCAAATAAGCTTCTTGTTAAGCTACAGAAAGTGAAGATGAAAATAAGGTCCATCTCTTTTAAAAGGAGAGGAAAAGAAGTCTAGAATAGGCAGAACTAATATAAACTATGAAATAGGATAGTGATTTTTTAAAAACACACTTTTGTCAATTGTTATATTAAGTGTAAATGAACTAAATTCTCTAGTTAAAAGACAAAATTTTCAGACTTCGCTTTAAAAATCCATATAAAGCCTAAGTTTACAAAAAGCTTTAAAATAAAAGGACAGAAAAGGGTGCTCTAAGTAAATAATAACCAAAAGAAAGCTGATATAGTCTCACACACACACACACAAATGTATATATTACATGTATATACATATATGTCTATATGTGAATATATATATACTTATAACCATATATGTGTGTATAGCTCTATTGTAATCTGTCTCTTCTCTCTATGCGCACATACACACACATGGGCACACACAGTCATGCATTGTTTAATGACAGGGATATATTCTGAGAAATCTTTCATCAGTCAATTTTGTCATTGTGGAAACATCATAGAATGTACTTACACAAACCTAGATAGTATGGCCTACAACATACGTAGGCCTATTATACATCTATTTCCCCCATGCTGTACAGTATGTTACTGTGCTGAATACCATAGGCATAATAATAATGTAATGGTAAGTTTTTGTGTATCTAAACACAGAAAAGGTATAGTAGAAATACAGTATTATAAGGCCGGGCACAGTGGCTAATGCCTGTAATCCCAGCACTTTTGGAGGCCCAGGAGGGCAGATCTCGAGGTCAGGAGATCAAGATCCTCCTGGCTAACACAGTGAAATCCCGTCTCTACTAAAATTACAAAAAAAATTAGCTGGGTGTGGTGGCATGCACCCGTAATCCCAGCTTCTCTGGAGGCTGAGGCAGGAGAATTGCTTGAACCCAGGAGGCGGAGGTTGCAGTCAGCTGAGATTGCGCCACTGCACTCCAGCCTGGGCGACAGAGTGAGACCCTGTCTCAAAAAAAAAAAATACAGTATTATATCTTATGCAATGACTGTCATATCTGCGGTCCATTATTGAACAAAATGTTATTATGTGGCACATGACTGTGTGTGTGTGTGTGTGTGTGTGTGTAGTTTTTAACATGAGACAAAATAGCTATGATGATCAGAAGCCAGAAGCCCTATTAAAAAGGGTCTCTTCATAATAATAAACAGTTCATCGGGAAGTCATAAAAATTCTAAATTTGTATGTTTCTAATAACATTGCCTTAAAATATATAAATCAAAAATTGACAAAATGTCAAGAAAAATAGACAAATTCACATCAGAGTGGAAGATTTTAACATTCCTCTCTCAGTAACTGATAGATTATGGAGACTATCAGTAAAGATATAAAATATTTTAATAATATTATGATTTTTAAAAGTTATTATGAACATATATAGAACACAACACTCAGTAACTACAGAATGCATATTCTTTTCAAGCACACATGTAGAATATTTACAAAAATTTACAAAAAGCTGAGACTGGGACACAAAGCAAGCCTCAATACATTTTAGGACTGAAATTGTGCAAAGTATATTCTCATATTTTGGAGAATTGAGAAATAAAATTCTAAGGAGAAATCATAACCCCAAATTTTTTTAACTCATAGTTAAAATATGACATCTCAAACATATAAGAAATCACTAAATAAGTCATTAGAGAAAAATGTATAGATGTACATCCATGTGTTGAAAAAGAAGGCGAGCACAGTAGCTTACACTTGGAATCCCAGCACTTTGGGAGGCCAACGCTGGCGGATTGATGGAGAAGAAAGGCTGAAGGTGAATAAGCTATTCATCTATGTCAAGAAGTTAGAAAAAGAACAGCAAAATAAAATCAAAGAAAGTAGAAGACAATAATCAAGACAGCAGCAATTAATGAATTACAAAACAAGTATAAAATAAAAAGTCAACTAACCCCCCATTTGCATTCTGGAAAACATTGGTAAAACTGACAAACCTCTGGTGAGAATCAACCAGGAGAAAGAGAAGGAGAAAGAGAGTACATAAATAACCAATATCAGGAATGAGAAAGAAGTTATTACAGGTTGTCAGACATTAAAAATAAAATAAGAAGTCCGGGCGCGGTGGCTCACGCCTATAATCCCAGCACTTTGGGGGGCCGAGGCGGGTGGATCACGAGGTCAAAAGATCGAGACCATCCTGCTCAACATGGTGAAACCCCTTCTCTATTAAAAATACAAAAATTAGCTGGGCATGGTGGCGCGCGCCTGTAGTCCCAGCTACTCGGGAGGCTGAGGCAGAAGAATTGCTTGAACCCAGGAGGCGGAGGTTGCCGTGAGCCGAGATTGTGCCACTGCACTCCAGCCTGGGTAACAAGAGCGAAACTCCGTCTCAAAAAATAAAATAAAATAAAATAAGAAAATATTATAAAATCTTTATTGTCAATAGATCTGAGTTTAAATGAAATAAATTCCTAAAATAATCATGATACATTCATGCAATAAAATATCATGTAGCAGTAAAACGAATAAATACAGCTACTCACAATATAGATGAAACTGAAATACATATTATTAAGAACAAGGAGAAAGTCAAAAATAAACTTACTTATGAACTGATACATTAGAGGAAACACTATGATGAAAAGTAAAGGAACGATTATCCCAAAGTTGGGGGAGCGTGTAGTGGTTACTCTTGAGGAAAGAGGGGCTCTGACTGGAGCAGAGCACAGCAGATCCTGAGTTCTGCTTATGCTGTTTTCTGGACCTGGATGGTGTCAATAGTTACACAGGTGTTTGCTTTAAAATGATTGGCCAATCTACATACATGTTGTATATACTTTCTATATTACATTTCATAATTAAAAAAAAAATAAACAATACAGAACTAAAAAGAAAGTCATGGTGGGTACGTTATTTCACTCATTAGTTCTCTTTCTCATTCAAACACAATATGTCGCACACTCTAAGAAAAGCATTCTTTTCTAAGTGATTAACACATGATTCTGGAGGCTGGGCTGCCCCATAATTTGCCCTCTGTCAGCTGAAGACCGAAAAAAGCAAGCGGTATAGTTTGAAGGCCTGGGAACAGAGAGCCACTGGTGTAGATCACACTTGTTCAACCCGAGGCCTGAGGGCAGAACACGGCCCAGGATGTCTTTGAAGCCATCTGAATACAAATTCGTAAACTTTCTTAAAGCATTATGAGATTTTTTTTTTTTTTTTTAGCTCATCAGCTATCGTTAGTGTTAGTGTATTTTATGTGAGTGTGGCCCAAGACAATTCTTCTTCCAATGTGGCCCAGGGAAGCCAGAAGATTAGACACCCCTGCAGATTCTAGTCCTAGTCTGAAGGTCAGGGAACTAGGAGAACCAAGGGCAGTTCCAGCTTATCAGGAAGAGAGTGAGAGATTCCTCCCTTCCTCCACTTCTTATTTTATTCAGGCCCTTTATAGGAGGGACTGTGATCAGCTGCCCCCGGGGAGGGCTGTGCTTTACTCAGTCTGATTGACATGCTAATCTCTTTCAGAAACCCTTCACAGACACACCCAGAAAGAATGCTCACTAGATGTCTGGGCATCCCGTGATCCCATCACATTATCAGGGGAGTTGAGCTGATTCGATCTCCTTTTGGAATCAGAACTTTGACTGCCGTAAGGTAGCTAATATCCAGTGTATGTATTTGTCTAAGGCAGTCCTTTTAATTAAAAATTTATAGTGCCCCCCCACCATGGTGGTTCACACCTGTAATCCCACTTTGGGAGGCCAAGGTGGGCGGATCACCTAAGGTCAGGAGTTTGAGACCAGCCTGGCCAACATGGTGAAACCCCGTCTGTACTAAAAATACAAAAATTAGCCGGGTGTGGTGGTGCGTGCTTATAATTCCAGCTACTAAGGAACCTGGGGGCGGGGGCTGCAGTGAGCTGAGATTGCACCACTGCACCACCTGCACAACAGAGCTAGACTCTGTCTCAAAAAAAAAAAATAAATTATGACAACAAAAGAATTGAATATTAATTTAAGCAGATGTAAATATTACTATAAATTGCAAATGGTGGAGTTTTGCTGTTAAATTCCAATTTCCCTTCACTAAGGAGTTGGTGAAAACTCCTTAACATAATTAGCTGAGGGTGGTGGTGCATGCCTATAGTCCAAGCTACTCAGGAGGCTGAGGTGGAAGGATCACCTGAGCTCAGGAGTTGGAGGCTGCAGTGAGCTATGATCGTGCCACAGTACTGCAGCCTGGGCAACAGAGCCAGACCCTATATCTAAAAAAATTGAAAATTAAAAAAAAAAAACTCTTAGCCAGTAGGGCTAAAATAAAATCTCTTTTTGGAGTCAACCCTGTGTAACTCTTCTCTTTTTGTCAAAGTTCTGCTGAGGGTCTTCTAGTATCTCACACTTTTACTTTTATTGGTCTACACTTCTCTGCCACTTTCTTGTGTTTGGTTCTTTATTACTATTTGTGGAAAATGCTCCTTGTTTCTGTGACTGCTCAAAGATCCCTTCCTTTAAAAATCTTTGGAAGGAAAAAGTAGCTTCCAACTGGAGGTTCAGGTAATGAAAATGCTTTTCTATTGGATACAAATGTTGTTACCTGGTGCATCATTATCCATCGCTTCTAGGGTTCCTATTTAATCTTTTCATTTCCACCATGTTGCAGTTTCTATTGCTGCACACTTAACTATTTGGGGCTTGCTTTTACATGCATTAGTTAGGTATTAAGTATCAGGTGAATTGGAGAAAAGCATCAGGTTAATTACAAAAAAAATGGAGAGAAAATGTAAATTGATCTAAAAAGAATTTTTGAATTTGAGTATGTTGTATTGCTGAGATATGTCCTTTAAGTCTGAACTGAAGGATGTGGCAAATAGTGTTGTTTTTTAAATTTCAAAGTCAGGACATGAATCATGTAATTGGTAAATAGATTTAAAAAGCACTCTGGGGTCAGGATTTAAGAAAGGCTTCTTTCTGGTGAACATAGAAACAAGGGAAGATCAAGTGAGGGAAAGAACCCAGTCCCATCTTAAAATCTGACTTTTGGGTCGGGCATGGTGGCTCACAACTATAATCTCAGCACTTTGGGAGGCAGAGGCAGGTGGATTATCTGAGGTCAGGTGTTTAAGACCAGCCTGGCCAACATGGTGAAACTCCATCTCTACAAAAATACAAAAATTAGCCAGGGGTGATGGCAGGTGCCTGTAATCCCAGCTACTCAGTAGTCTGAGGTGGGAGAATTGCTTGAACCTGGGAGGAGGAAGTTGCAGCGAGCCAAGATCTCATTGCACTCTAGGTAGCCTGGGTAACAGAGCGAGATTCCGTCTCAAAGAAAAAAAAATTGACATTTTGGAAAAGAGCTGCAGGTGGCAACCCTTGAAAGAGTCATTGGGCAGTCAGGAGTGGGGGTCTGAAGGCATGTTTTGAAAATTTTAAAAGTAATTCTGGAATAAGGTATTTAATGGGAAACAGACTTGCTTCCTGTTGTTTCCCACGGCATAGGGATATTGAAGAATAATTGGAAATAAAATAATTGTTATTTAACTTATAATGATTTTCTTACAGTGATTTGGGTTAATAACTTGTATATTCTAAAATTTACCTCTTCTTCTTTCTGAAGTCATGGTATTATGATTCGAAAAGACATTGATTGAATTTGGGGCAGACCTCAAACACAACTAGATTCAAAAGCTGAATAGATGGGTTGACAAATGAGGACACTGTTACCAGTTTAATCCCCATATGGGCCAATTAGTTTCACATAGAGAAGAACTCTGTTCCAAAGCCACAGATTGCACCATTAACCCCAGTCAGCCGTCTCCAAATTGAGTGTCATTGATCACAAGAGGCCCAGGTATGAGTGTCGATAGCTCAGCAGAAACCCATCATCACCTCTGAGAGCAGAGCCCTCCTGTTACTTCATACATCCTTCATCCCAGACATGCCAGAGAATATTACCTTAGGATGGAGAAGTTGAAGGCCCCTCTGTGCCTCCACTTCCTGCACCCCACAATCCTATTGTAAAATGTGAAAAATTGTAGTTACGTAGCTTCCATTTTTGTATGAAATCTACATGCTTTAGAGGAAATTAATAGCATTATTGATAAGCAATATGACTGGCAAGCAACAAATGATTTATGAATTCATTTCATCATCACTTAAGGGTACCTCAGAAATTCTACCATTGCCTCAAACAGATGAGAAAAGCCAAATACATGTTTTCTAGCTCTTAGAACCTTATTACTTCTGGCTAGTTTGTAGAGTAATAAAATTTAATATCAGAAGTAGATTTATATTAAATGTGAAACCTGTAAAAGATGACACCTAAAGTCCTTGATTGGTCTAAAATGTAAATTTTTCTTAAGCTTGTTTATTCTCTAAACAAACCAAATCATACCTAACTTCTTGCTACAGAAAAATTTTAGAGCCACCCTTAACTTGGGACTCAGCCTGCAAAATCATCTCAAAGAGTAATTTGGGGTAAAATGAGGTCAAATTAAGGTAATTTAAAAATAGACATTAATAAAAATAGTGCCATCCCAACCATCACTTCTACAAACCTATAATAGATGTTGTGATATGTGAATTCATTTAGCATACCTATCTTTTAGTAATAAAATGTAATTAACTTAACGATAAAACTGATTTTAGTAAAAAGCTGACACAGTTTTTCTGTGTAACAGAGCCAACACTCTTGGTTTTTTTTAATGAATCTTTTGAATGAAGCCAAAAATTTGGAGAATAAAAGAACAATGATTTAAATCCAATGGCTAAGGGTCTGGGTAGATTTGTGATCCACTCCTTCTCAGGCAGGAATTACTTGCATATAGGACTAGAGTTCATGGACATTTTCCAAATGTTGAAACCACTGTATTTTTCTTTATCTTCTGTCTGTATGATGTTTATTTTTTGCATTCCTTGTCACTCTTGACTTGCTACTTCTTATCCTAAAGAGACACCCAAACACTAAATATTGTTTCCCTTCCTTCCAAAAGTTCTATAGTAAAGGTTTCAGTGAATAAAATAGCTAGCCCTTTCTCCCCGTTGTAAATGTGGATCCCAACAGACACATACAATATAAAAAAAGACACTGGAAAAGAAAATAGCAGCTTGACATTAGTAAAAGCTGGATTAGAGGATGTGTATTAGCCCTGCAGACAAATAAGCTTGCAAACACTTTTCCCTAGAAGCAGAACAGTACATGCCACACCCACGGGGCAGGCCTCTTTTAGTATGGGGGAGCATTCAGGCTAACCTGTCTTCCAAACAGGGAGCCCCAGGATGGACTAAGTGCCCAGTACTTTCCCCTGGACTCCTCCATCAGACAAGTCTCCAGTGAGGGGGGAGTCAGGGATGGCACAGACCAGGAGTGTAACTTCCATCCACATGGAAACAAGAGGGCAGAAAGAAAGGAGGTTGTCCCTCCACAGAGCTGTTTGTTCTTTAAACTTGGATTTTCCCAAGGCATACTGGAGTTCCTTCCTACAGCACTGACTGTGATTCCAGGGAACTTGTGCTGTCAGCAGGTTGATGTGTTTTCTCAAGTTGGAGTCCAAGGAGACGGACTGTGGGATGGAGACAGCCCTGCAGGAAGTTTGCAGGGTGTGCTCTCACAATCAATGCCTGTCAGGGGGTGGAGGCAGGATTGGGCAGGGGAAAGTGCTGTGCAGTCACAACAAAGACCCCAGCTGATCCCCTGCTAGGGACTGGGGGTCTGGGAGAGAGATGCCCAGTGTGCCCATCTATATGGGCCGGCAGACTCCTCCTGAACTGAGCTAAGGGGGCTGGACTTTCCACCTTCACATGTATGGTCATTGGGAAGGGGGTGTAATTTGTGGTAACGTGGCTCTCTCGGTAGATGGCAATTCCTAGAAAAGGGACTTATGTGTCAGTGGCCAACAGTTCCAGCAGCTGGTAAAGTGGCTGCTTCCATCCTGGAAGGAGGGGTCTGTGGATCCGGGCAGTGACTGTAGCATCCACTACTTCATTGAAGGAACCCAAATGCAAGACATACACCAACTAAAGCTCAAGGAACTAAAATGGAAGGTGTTATGGTTCTGTCTTCATCCTATGTTATTCCAACAAGCACCCAACAAGCATTGCCACGTGGTCCTTCCTCCTCCACGCCATGAAGCATGAAATCTGTCACATTTCTCCCAGCTCTCTATAAAACCCTATCCACACACATCTTTTTCACATTAACTCTTGTCTTGCAGAGGTGTACACCTTTCCTTCAAAGTTTATCCCTTCCTGTTGATTCTCTTACCATACCCTTCAGAATCATTCCTTAGTATGTGATCTGTTTTTCCCTTCGTTTTCAAGCTCTCCCTCTCAACTAGTTCTTTCCCTAACCCTGTTTATATTATCTAGTTTATCTCATTCTTTTTTAAAATTTGTTTTTAAAGTTTTTTCAAAGATGGGATCTCACTTGTATTGCCCACACTAGCCTCAAACTTATGGTCTCAATGGATCCTCTCACCTCAGCTTCCTGAGCAGCTGGGACACACCATGCCTGGCTCTTCACTCTTAATTTTTTTAAAAAAGAAGTTTCATTGCCTTGGATCCCCTTCTGGCTATCATTCATTTCCCAAATTCAGGTGTATAGGAAATTTAACATTATTTCTAGAACTCAACTCTGTTTCTATGTTGAGCCTCCATTTTGCTACATGGTTGGAAACTTCCTATCTGCCTGGGATTGTGATGAAGCTCTAGAGGGAAGGCAGTGGGGAGAAGGACTTGCACGGGAGCAATTCCTCTGGATAGAGAAGGGCTACTGGTCTTGGTTGTCTGTGCACACTGGTGTCCTCTGAGATACTGGTCATCTTGATTGCCCCTTGATTGACCTCAAAGTTACTTCTGATCTGTTCCTCTGTCCACTCATTTCCATTTGCTGGTGTATTGAAACCATGATGCTGATCCTGCACCATTGTAGGACATGTGAATCTCAGAAATCGTCCTAAAGCCTGTGCAAACTCAGAAATCCTGATTGTACAGAAACTACTGTGTTCTGTGTTGCTGCCCAGGCTACACTGGCCCCAGGAAGCCCTGAGGGGCCTGAACGCCTTCATTCACCATCCGGGCATGTCTGTGTCCGGTCCTTCCTTCCATCCAGGCTCCCTTAAGAAAAGAAAGCACAACTTCCCTCTTCTTTGGGAATCCCGAACCTCTTTCTTGTACTGTCCCCACGGGGCAGGTAATAGAACCAGCCCTTCCCCAGAGACCCACCCATCTACTCCTGTCCTCTCTTCCTCCTGCTAGGCTGACATTCTTTCTAATGGTGGTGGTGGTGATGTGCATGAAACCTCGTTCTTACAACATCACATCTTCTCCCTCATTCACTGTTTTAAGCCCCAGAGTCATTTCTGTTTCCCACTGAGGGTTAGGCTTCTGAAACTAAAAAGTCAGAGAAGGTCTTTTCCTCATGTCTCTGCTGTCATCTGTTTGCAGAGGCAAGGATCTTCTAGTTCACTGGACAGCCAGTAAGGGCCACAGGGAGTCAGAAACTAGGGAACAGTTAATATCCCAAACTAAAGTAATGCCCAGCTACATTTAAGCAAAGTGCCAGCCCAGAACTTGGCTCCCAGTAGGTTTCAATAAATATCAGTTTCTCCCCTCATCATCAATCTGCCATTTTCTTTTAAATGCAGTTCAATGAAGCTTTCACTCCCATTACACCACAAAATTACTTCAACCAAGGTAAGCAATGACTTCCCAGTTGTAAAATTCAGTAGGCATTATCAGGGTTTATCTTTTATTTTACCTCTGTGCAACATTCACACTGCAAACGCTGCCCTCTTCCTGATATTCTCTCCTCCCTTGGCTTTCATAACTCCTGTTTCTCTTCCCACCTATTTAACTTTTTTTCCTCCATCTCCTTTTGGCCTCCAGTGTTAGTGCTTCCTAAGGTTTGGTTCTTACAACACATTGCTGCTCGGAGCCACTTACCCCATGCTCCAATGCAAGCCTCCATCCAAACCAAGCCTTTTAGTCAGAACCCTCCATTTCCATATTTAAGAATGCTTCTGATACTAAATCAGTAGAGTGCTCACTGGAGCACTTGGCACAAAGTAAGAACTCAACTGCGTTAGCTATTGTGTGTATTGCTGTATCTACCTGGAAGCCTCACAGGTGCATTTGCATTTCGACACGTCCAAAATGACTCATCTTCTTTTCTCTTCATAACCCCAGCCTCTTGCCAACCTTCTTCTCCAAAATGAGCAATAACAACCATAGTGTATGCATGTTCATCCACACACACGCAGCCCATTCCTCCTCCTGGTGCCAGGAGGGGAGAATTCTGGGCATCAGCCTTCATTCCTTCTTCTATTTACCACCCCTCTATCCACTGTATGATCACTCATTCCTGTTGATTCTACATCATCTTATTCAAGTCTTCCTTCTCCCTCTCCACTGCCCCTGCATTCATATAGACTCTTCTTTCCCCTTATGATAATTCAAGTCCAGTTTGAGCTTGAATTATCATATCACTCATGTCACTGAGGCATATCTCATATCACAGAGACCTTCCTTGCACCCATTTTCTTTGAGTCCCCAGTGTTACTTTCTTCTGCTTTTTGGGGTACTCTTTTCACTGCAGGAAATGTTTTCCTCCCTCTGCCTGATCAACTTCAGACCTCATTTTAAAGCTCAGCTAAAATATCATTAACCTGTCTTTAGGTTTACCTCACTCATTCCCTCTCATTTCATTATTAATTGCTCCCAATGGTAATATTCTCATATCCCTTTACATACATTTCTGTCATAGCACTTATTTGTATTATAGTTGCTTATGTCTCTCTGATAGCTGGAGCTTCTTGGAAGGAGATTCTGTGTTGAACTTATATCTATCTATAGACCTTTATCTATAGGGAGAGTCAAGAAACGTTTATGGAATTAAGTTGAAGTGAATGCCAAAATACGAACTGTATAATCTAAGGCTTAAAGTATTTTATCAGGGAAGATAATGGGACTGGTAAATATGCAAATAAGTTTTATGATACCCTGAGTGGAGATTTAAGAAAAAGAGGGTTATCATCACCATCAAGGAAAGAGTGCATAAAGAGTAACGAAATTTGGAGACTTTTTTTCCTCACTCTTCGTAAGTTTTCCCTTATGGATTAAAGAAGCTTCTGCTCGTAAATATGATTTCTAGATGTCATGTAATTCAGACTTTCTCAGATATTTGGGAGAAGAAGACAGCTATGAGGGAGTAACTTTTCAGAAGATGAGGGGTGGAAAGAGACAATGTAGGCAAACATGACGTATATTTAGCAAATTGTTACTTTCTGAACACTGTATACTCAAGGATCCCAATAGTTCTTTGAATGCAGCAAGAAAAAGGTCAGGAGTTTAAAATTAGACCCCAAAGTCCAATATTTTCTCAATTTTTAATACCTTGATAAAGAACAAAGGAAGGCACACCTCTCTTTGGTAATCATAGACACGAAAGGGAAATCAAGGCAGTCTTACATTATTTTAAAAAATCTGGCTGGCGTGGTGGCTCATGTCTGTAATCCCAGCACTTTGGGAGGCCAAGGCAGGTGGATCGCCTGAGGTCAGAGTTCGAGACTAGCCTGGCCAACGTGGCAAAACCCCGTCTCTATTACAAATACAAAAAAAAATTAGCTGGGCGTAGTGGCACACACCTGCATTTCCAGCTACTTGGGAGGCTGAGGCAGGATAAAATTGCTTGAACCCAGGAGGCGGAGGTTGCAGTGAGCTGAGAATGTGCCACTGCACTCCAGCCTGGGCAGCAGAGCAAGACTCCATCTCAAAAAAAAAAGTATGTAAAAATTCAGTATTTATAACTCATGTCTGTATTTAGAGGTTTTCATAGCTCAGCATGACCTTTGTGCAAGAGACTGACTCTCATACAAATTGCACATTTATCTTTTTATTCTTGATTTTGTGGCATCTATACCATAGCATCTTCTGAGATAAAATTTCGATGTGTTCAACTTTAAATTGCTTAATAAAAAAATTTGAGAAATTAGCCAAGGGCAAGAGTCTCTAAAAATATTTAATAGTAATGTAGGTAATAATGTATGAAAAAGGCAATTTGTTGCAACATATTTATCAAACAGAAATACAAACATGTATAGAAGATACTATTTTAATTAATTTTGTGCCTTGAACACCTGTTAAGTATCTTATTCAGTAATAGCTGATAATGTTTTAATGCATGTAAGCACACATCTAAATAAGAAACAGAGAAAATAGTAATACCACAGAGAATTTTTTTTTTTTTTGAGATAGAGACTCACTCTGTCACCCAAGCTGCAGTGCAGTGGAGCAATCACAGCTCACTGCAGCCTCAACCACCTGGGCTCAAGTTATCCTCTCACCTCAGCCCCTTCAACCACCAACAGCTGGGACTACAGGCGTGAACCACCATGCCTGGCTAATTTAAAAAATAATAATTTTAGTAGAGAGCAGGTCTTGTTATGCTGCCCAAGCTGGTTTCAAACTCCTGAGTTCAAGTCATTCTCCTGCCTTGTCCTCCCAAAATACTGGGATTACAGGCATGAGCCACCATGCCTGGCTGAGAATGTGCTTTTTAATATGAATTTTAAATTGACGTTTCAACTGAGATCTCAAGATGCAAAAGTATGAAATTTCAAGCTTGGTCACTATTATGAAGGAAAGAGTTCAAAATTGAGTCTATGACTCAAATAGGCTCATCCACTTAAAACAATATAAAATAGTGCAGAAAATTTGAGATAGAAGAGGTTTGTGAAGGGGAGACTTGCGCCTCTCACCTCCTGTGCGGAGATGAAGGATGCTTTTTCAGCTCATGCCGGGGCCTTCCATGGGCTTCCATGGGTTGTGTGGAGAGCTTGGGATGTGTTTCTTGCAATGTGGGGTGGACGTGGGGCAGGGGCATTTTGTGGACTGGGATCTGACTCTCATTCAGAAAATCGGGAAACAGGCTGCCCAGCTGCTTGGAAGAGAATGGCCTGCTAGGCAAAGGATGCTTGACTGTTTCCTGTGGCCCAGACAGAGTCCTATGGGAGAGACAAAACTTGCCTGGAGCCATCTGGAGTTGTGCCTAGGAGACTTTCTCCCTGAGCGGTGAGAAGACTCTAATAGGACTGAAGAAACAGAAGCTGAGGGGCCATCGGGAGTGCCAGCGTCATACATCACAGAGATTGCAGTTAGAGTACCTCAGAAGTAACTCTCCAAAAAGTCCCTGGAGAGCTAGTGTAAGCATGCGCCAGCAGCCTCATGGGCGTGTGATCTGTATGGAATACGGGCTTATATACTCAGTTTAATGCTCTGTTCTCAAAGTTTTAAAATTCTTAGCTCTACTCCAGCAAGTGGCCCAGCATTTCCACTATGCACTGGGCCTTGCAACTCATGTAGCTGGTTCTGTGTGCTGGGCTGAGAGAATGCAAAGCTGGTTGACAACGGTACCAGCTGGGTAAGAACTGTTTTGTCTTTCACTCAGACTGACTGGTGGAGTGGAAGAGGAAAATAAGATAGAGAAATAGAGAAACTGAGCCTGCCTGCTTTCCCCACTATGGCTTTTAGCCTAAAGAAAGTTTGAATTCTGGCCAGGCAGGGTGGCTCATGCCTGTAATCCCAGCACTGGAAGGCCGAGGAGGGTGAGTCATGAGGTCAAGAGATCGAGACCATCCTGGCCAACATGGTGAAGCCCCATCTCTACTGAAAATACAGAAGTTAATTGGGTGTGGTGGTGTGCACCTGTAATCCCAGCTACTCGGGAGGCTGAGGCAGAAGAATCGCTTGAACCTGGGAGGTGGAGGTTGCAGTGAGCTGAGATCGCACCACTGCACTCCAGCCTGGCGATCGTGAGACTCTCAAAAAAAAAAAAAAGTTTGAATTCTAAATCAAATTCAGAGCTTTGATTCAAATCCAATTACTGAATCGAGATAGTGTTTCCAATTTAAAATGGTCTGTCTAGTCAACAGAAAAATTCTCAGACTGATTTTCTCCTACTATGAAAAGCCAATGTTATTTAATGATAGCACAGAATCAACAATTGAAGGACTTCATAGTGGGTTAAAATATCGAGATGTAGATTTGAAACTTTTCAGTTAATTGTGGAAGTATTTTCACTAGCAGAATAAACTGTGTTTTAAAATGGATGGGGAAGCTTTTTGGAACAGGACTGTATTTACAATGGGATAACCAAGGAAGAAGTTGAGGTAACCATCCAGGCAAAAGTTGGAGATTTACCATTATTATTTCACTGCTAGCTGTTTCATAGGCAAGTTTAATCCCCATAGAGCAGATTCAGAAACAACTAGAAATGCATACCACCTCAGGAAGTTAAAATTATATACTAAAATGAGGCTCTGGGATTGTAATATTTATTAATTTTATCGCATACCATGATTCTCCTGCATAGCCAAGAATAATAATTGTGTATACTTGTTGCTTTGGAATTAGAACATGAATTCTAGTTTGATGCTCCACAAGCAGTTATTTAATTGTGGTAACTTTCTATGACCCAAGTGTCCTGAAATAGTAAATGTAATGTCCAGAGATTGCTTAAGTTGCTAACAGATTTAGCTGAGAGAACATGAATGAAAAAAATTCATTCATACTCTAATAACATAGCAGAAAAATAAAATCTGACAACAAAGTAAGAGGGAGGTTTCCACAGGGCTTTAAGTATTTCAGTTTCACATAGCACATTCCAGATTAGTGATATATCTGGCCCTTGGCTATGCTCATAGATGCCTGTGCCTTAAGAAAGACATAAGGGGAAGGGAGAAAAAGACAATGAGTACTGATAACTGTTGCAATGAACTGTATGGCTTAGTCATTTTGGGATGAAAATACCACAGACTGGGAGGTTTAACCAACAGAAATTCAAGCTATACCCTTTTAGAAATTGTTCTATTAATCATCTAGGATATATTCACTAATTACAGCTGTAGACTTAACACGGTTATTTCAGAACCAACTGTGGCAGAGAATGCCAACATAGATTTTTGTATTTGTTTGTAGCAGCTATTATTAGATTAACATAAATATGCTTACATTTATGGTAAAGGAAGTTTAGCCTGCTGACCACTCACTGTGTTTTAGGTACTAATATTTCATAAAATTTAATTCACCTAAGTTGTTGAAATAGTTGTAACTGCCATTTCACAAATGAGGAAATTAAAGCTTAGAAAACGTAAGCAACTTGCCTGAGATGAGACAAATGATGCAGAGAGAGGATTTGAACTCTGGTCTGCAAGTCTCCAGAGCACTTTTATGTTCTTTCCAATAAATCATTTTGCATCCCAAGAAGAAAATACTATATGAACTGTACACAGTATACAGATTAGTGCATTTGTTAGAACATCAGAACATGTATTTCTTCCACACTTTTTCTGTGCCTACTTTGTCCCATGCCCCACCCTAGGACAAAACACCCTTTCTATTAATACAGAAGAGCAGTAACTTAATTTTTGTTACGTGATGCCCTGGTCTGCATTTTTGTGTTTCCCTAAATTCATAGATGGAAATCCTAACTTTCAAAGTGTGTTAGTAGATGGGACCTTTGAAAGGTGATTAAGTCATGAGGGTTTGAGCCTTCAATAATGAGATTAGTGCCCTTATAAAAGAGGCTCAAGATGGCTGGGCAATTCACTCATGCTTGTGGTCTCAGCTGCTCAGGAGGCTGAGGCAGGAGGATTGCTTGAGCCCAGAAGTTCCAGGCTACAGTGAGCTATGATCATGCCACTGCACTCCAGCCTGGCTGACAGAATGAGACCCTGTCTCAAAAAAAAAAAGTGGTTCAACAGAGTTCCCTCATTCTTTCTAAAATGTGAGGACACAGCAAGAAGTCACCATCTACAAACCAGGAAACGGAACCCTCTTTAGACACCAAATCTGCTGGTGCCTTGATCTTGGACTTCCCAGCCTCCAGAACTGTGAGAAATAAATTTCTGTTCTTTATATGCTACCTAGTTGATGGTATTTTGTTATAGCAGCCTGAAGGGACTTAGACACTAGACGCTCTGAAATTTTAAATATTCTTCCAGTTTTAGTTACTCCCAAGAAATGAGGGAAGTACCAAGAAATAGCTCAGTACCAAATTCAGACATTGGTGGTAAAGAAGAATGAACATTTTTCTTAAAATGCCTAAATAACTACTACTGAGAAATGTTAGTCTTAAGAATATTTGGTGTAATAAAGACTGAAGGCTTTCTTTGCAAAATTTAGTAGGGCCATTTCCAGGGATGAACATGCTGGCTGCACCCCAGGTTATTGGATGCAATGGCAAAGTAGAAAAAAAATCTAGCCCATACTCTGTATGGAGTACCAACATACCACAATTGGCAGATTCTGCCAAATTCATACAGGCATAGTCTGAGAGAAAGAACAATGTTATTGAAATAAGTAATAGTTATAATTGATAGTAATTCTATTATAAAATCAGACATGCTTTTACCATGGACATTTATGAAACTACTGTAGTCCATAAACAAAAATAGAGCAGAAATAAAAACTTACAATTCTTCAAATACGTGAAGCCCAGAGTATGTAATTCATTCTCATATAATTAATTTTAGGGTTTAATCCATCTAAGATTTAATACAATCTAACCAGACTAGGCAAAATATTTTGAGGTAGTATGGGTCATGACACCTTCAGCTCTTATAAATATATTGATGTTAAATCTGGGAACAAATGAATATCTCACTGATAAGAGGTATCTAGCAATTCAGTAATTCCAGATACCCAAACTCTCAAAAGTTAAGTATTTAAAGTTTCAGATACACTTTTTAGTGCTGGTGTCATAAGGGACTATTTTCTTAAAAATAAAAAGCAAATTGGGGGTACTATGGAATAAAAATATGACCCATTTTTGTGTTTTACAGCAAGAAACCTGTAACCCAATAATTTTGCCAATAGTAACTGTGAGAGGTCTAATAATTACAGGAATACATTATGTGTGTTTTATAGATAAAAACAAATAGGATGAAGTCTGTTTATTAATCAGCTCATAGCCTGCTGGGAAATATGGGAAAGGGGGAAAGGCACAGTGGAGGGCTTTATTTCAGATGGACTGTGTTATCTTAAAATGGCAAATTAAAATGGCAAAGTTTTGCTCCAGGGTGGTCAGGGAAACAAGTTTCCCCTACAAATGGAGAAAACGGAATTAAAAAAAAAAAAACCCTTGTAGTTGGTTTCCTACTCCTGTCCACAATCCCAATAGATGGACATTTCAGAAAAGATGTGAACCGAGATGTGTAAATATTAATACAACACACTATATAAATACCAGGGGTGCTTTAGTATAAAAGAATGACTACCATAAGAGTTGTCAGGACATGGAAAAGCATTGAACCAAGTGCATGTTAGGAGAAGGAACTCTTCGCAGAAAGAAGCCACCGGCATTAACAAAACCGTTGCAATGGGAGAAAATAACAGGTACATCAACAAGGCAAGAGCCACGTGGCGGGATAATAGGGATGCTGGCCTAGTGTTTCCAGAAGCGACAAAACCTGTAAACTTTTATAACTTTCTGAAGTGCGCTGCATGGTAAAACATGGTCATTCTGCAAAAAAGTGTCC
This sequence comes from Cacajao melanocephalus, assembly GCA_963573385.1. Lineage (NCBI taxonomy): Eukaryota > Metazoa > Chordata > Mammalia > Primates > Pitheciidae > Cacajao > Cacajao melanocephalus. The sequence continues at coordinate 199,394 of CAUYLG010062084.1, forward strand.
CCAATGTATAGTCTCAGGAGTCACGGACTTCAAAAGAAACGGTCTCCTCGTAGTGAATGTAGTACCTCGTGGCTTTCCCAAAGTCATTGAAAACGAATATCCCTAAAAAGGGTGTGATTTTAAGAGTGAATTACGATTCGCCCGCAAGCTGTGTACCGTGTGTGGACGAATGCTTACAGCCAGCGGTGCGGGAAGGCCGTTCGGAGAGGTGTTCTTGGTCTGCGGTGGTCTCCGGGGATCATCAGGAACGGTTCGTGCTACGGACGGACCCCGGGTCCCTCTTCCCCGAGGCGCAGAGGTGGGGTCGGCTCCCGGCCGGCTCCGCGCTCTCGGGTTCCTTCCTCATTGGGCACCGCCCACCTCGTGGGCTTCCAGGTGCGAGCCCTCAAGCCGGGCCGATTTCCCTCAGGGGCCGCGGCGGGCCAGAGGAGACGCCCGGGGTCTCGCGGCGCGTGCGTCCGCGGCCAGGGCCGGTGCGTGGGTGCGCGGAGGAAGCGGCTGGGCGAGGAGCCTCTGTTCTCAGGCCTCGGGTGCCTGCCAAGGGCCACGCGGGCGCGGGGGAAACCCAGAACTTCCCGCCCGGGAACGACTGCCCCCGCTCCCGGCTCTGGCTGGCTAGGGGGATGTTCTCGCGAGAGGAGAGGGGGCGCGGGGCGCCGTGGGTTTGGGGGCGCGGGGAAGCCTGAGGACGAGGGCCGGGCAGGGAGGGGAGCAGAGGCGGCGGGCAGGGCCGGGGACGCGGGGAAGCCGCTCCCGCCAGTCGCCGAGAGCCAGCCCCTGACGTCAGGAGTTTTCCTCAAAGTCAACAACAAGCCCCGCGGCGGCGGCGGCGAGAACCGATCGGCGGCGGCCCCGAGCGGGAGGAAGGAGGGGGCGGGGAGGCGGCGGGGGTCCCCTCAGCGAGGCGCAGCCCGGGAGGAGGCCACAGACCCCCCGCCCCGCTCCGGACGCGCCCGGGGGCCTAGAGCCGCCGCCCTGCCGGCGTGACCCGGCCCCCGCCCGAGCGGTGTTTTTTGGTGATGAATTTGTAGCCGATATCCGATTCCCAAGTAGAGTCTCCGCCTCCTCCTCTCCCCGCCGCCGCCCTCTCTCCTCCCTCCCCCTCCCGCCGCCGCCGCCGCCGCCGCCGCCGCCGCCTCCCGCTCCAGCTCCGCGGCCCGGCCCGGCCGGCTCCCTCCCTCCCTCCCCTGCAGCCCTTCGCTTGCCCTCCCGCCGGCCGCACCGGGCTCCAGGAGGCCAGAGGCTCTGTGGGGTGGGGGGAGGACAGGAGGGGAGGAGGAGGGAGGGGGGACCCCCGAGTCGCCCCCTCTCCTCCCCCCGCCCCCCGGCTCCATCCTCCGCCGCCGCCCGAGCAGCTGCGGGGCCGCCGCCGCCGCCTTTGCAGGTAACAGCCACCGCCCCCCACTCTCGTTCCCTCCCTGCCTGGCCTCCACTCCCTCCGGGCCCCCGGCCCCGGTGCGCCCTCCCTGCCACCCTCAGGCGGGGGGTGGCGGCGGGGTGGGGTGAGGCGGGGGCTTCTGGGTTGTCCCAGCGCCGGGGGCGTGGGCGGGGGCTGGGTCACCGGAGGCTTCGGGTGTGGGTGTGGAGGCCGGGGGATGCCCAGCGCGGTTGACACCGACACCCCTGGCTTTCCGGGGGAAGCTGGGGGGCGGCGGTGCGCAGCGGGCCGGGGGAGGGGTGTTCCCGGCCTAGCGGTACTGTCTGTGTCTGGGCTGCCCCGGCCCGGCGCCTCCTATCTCTGCGCAACTCTCGCTCCTTCCCCTCGCCCCTCCCAGCCTGGGCCGCGCCGCGTGGGGAGGGGGCGCCCGCCTGGACCGGGGACGGCGGCGAGGTTATATAACGCGTGGAACGCCGGTGTCAGTGTGTTTGGGTTGGGGGGAGGGAGCCGTCTGCTGCGCGCCCTGGCGCCGAGGCTGTCTGCGCGTGGGGTGGGGTGAAGGCGAGGATGCACAGGCGTCCCCGGGGTCTCCTTCCTTCCCCCACCCCCGCCACCGGCGCGCAGGAAAAGACGGCACTGGTGGGGTGGGGGTGTGTGTGGGAGGTGGGTAACGTGCTTGTCTGTTTTTAATAGTAGTGGGGTTTTGATCCGCTTGGGAGTTGTGTGCTAAGAATAGAAATGTGCGGAAGATGCTGGATTTGGCTGATCCAGTGATGCTGTCGCTGCTGGCGGCGGCGGCGGCGGCTGTGGCTGCAAGTAAACAAACCAGCCTCTTCCTTGTCCACCTCCTCCTGCGCATCGGTCCGCATCAGCCATGATGCCGGTGGGGCCCTTCAGAGCCCAAAGTTGAAGCCTAGCTGGTTGCTATGTTGACCCTGACGCCAAGGCGGGATCATTCCTTGTCTGGGATTTCCCGGGAATTTTCAGTTAGCCTAGAGATAGAGAAGCCCGTTGGGGCCAGGTTTTTCCAATGCCCGTATTTACTGTTTACGTTCTGAAAGCAGAGGAAATGCTTATCCATAAGTTGAAGCTGGGATGCTCACATTTCTTCCATCAAAATAATGTTGTTATGAAAATAAAACCAACTCATTTCACCAATGTGGCATTTTGGTTGAAAGCTCGGTAGTTTGCAATTGATAAAGTTTCCAAATAGGAAGTCAACAGTGAAACCTATGTTTCTATATTGATTAATTTCTAGCTCCATTAAAATGATCAAACTTCATTTTTAGTTTTTGAGGCTAAAGATACACAACAGTGACTTTTTGTAGTTAATACATTGGCAATTGTCTCAGTCAACAGTTTAGACATGTGTTCCATATTTGCTAAAGCGTGGTCATGTTACAGCTTTTAGTAGAACTATAAATCACTAGCCAACCACTGGGTTTTGTTTTTGGTAGAAACTCATTGGCTTAGGTTATATATTTACTTAGGAAAGCCAAAGGTGTAAGAGTCTAATAAAGATGGTGTAGGAAATGAAGATTAGTTTTCAGAACTTGAGTATCACTTGCAAAATGTGTATAAACGAATATAAACATTCCAGGAGGTGGTTGTCTAAAACATGAAAATGTTTTATAATTAGCAACTTATTACTAAATTACTAATTTTCCAACGTTTGTGACTTAATGCACAATTACATGCCAGATATTTATCAGTACTGTAATTTTTTTCCTTTTGCCAGTACATTATCTTGATTTGGAAAATTTACCAAGGAGATTGTACTTGAAAGTTTACCAGGGAGATGGTACTTGATCTTTTTGTTTTCCTTACTGGGGTTGACCCCAATATCTTTGATTGGCTTGAGCTTCCAATTTTAAAGTGAGGGAGGGCAAATATTAGGTGAATGAGACAACGCTGAAATTTCGATGAATGTAGGGCTTTAGTTTTCAGTTGTGTGTTTGTATTGTGGATTTGCAGCATGTTTTCTTACGGCGTTTAAAAAGTCCAAAGTAATGTTACAAAAATTATGAAATTATTTGTATTCATTTGGCTTCCTTTCCGTAACTATTACTCGAGTGAATTGTTTTCCAATTTAAAATTAATTTTTGTCTTAATAATCTTGACATTGACTCTGAGTTGTATATTTCAGAGTGCTTTAAGTTTCTGCTTTGGACTTTTAAAGAATGTAGTTTTATAGATGTAAAATATTTTAAATAAGATTATATTTAACAACTACTGGAGTGTGAACTGTTTACTGGTTTAACTAAAAACTTTTAATACTTAACATTTCATTCAGAAAATTGCTGTCATTAGAAGGGATTTGTTTTCAGAGTCCCTACAAATCTAAATAAACGTGTTGATGAAACTTAGTAGGGAATAAATGTACTTAGCATACAGTCTTGTGGAAATTAAAGACTTAAGATTTTTTAAACTGTAGCTTTTGATTTAAACATATGAAAAATTTTCTTATAAAAATACAGTGGAAATTTCCAGCTATCTGGGTTTTTAAAAAATGAGGAACCTGTTTTACAAATTGATTTTGTGGAAGTTTAGCCTTTACTTAAACTTGGTGCATTTTTGTGAAAAGATAGCTATACTTTCTTTTGTTGTTTTATCTTTTGGTTCTAGAATTTGTCCTTGGGAAGATAAGGCAATTACTGTTAACAACTTGTTAATTGGATATTTAGCATGATTTGATAGGAGCTTGGCTTTATAGTGTGATTAAGTTTTGAAGTGTTAAAAAGAAATGTAAACTGAAAAACCATTTTCATTTTGTTTTGAGCGAATCAGGTTTGTAATCTGACTTGCATTTTTATTTTTAAGTCAATATACATTAATGCACACAAATTTCGTTAGAAGATTTGTGTTACTCCAGGTGTCAGCATGTGCATCAGTATTTTAAATCCTGGTCACACAGCATACCTTCTTCTGGAAAGATAGTCCTGAATCATCTGACAACAAATACTTTGTCATGATCTTTTGCATAGGACAGCATCAGATTCAGTTTAGAGTTAATGCTAACCAATGCCTGGTGAGCAGTTGCCATGTGCCAGGCACTGTTGTGTGTGCTTTACCTGTATTCATTTAATCATTGTAACAACCCCTGCTACACTTTTGAAAGTGATTTTCACGTAAGAAAAACTTATTGTGGCATTCTAAAAATGCCTTTTATTTAAACTTTCCTAATTCTGCAACAGTTTAAGTGTTTTTCTTAATTTGATTGTACCTATTATTAGAGTTAACAGTGACAGTTCTAAATTTGGATAATTTGGTACAATAATTTCCATAGCATCAAGTTAGTACAAAAAGTGTATTGACCCATTAACATTCCCATTCATTTGTTTAAAATGCCAAATACTTTACATGTTTATGTATTTTATTATAACATCATAGTCTTTCATCAAATTAGATGTAAACTAATATTCTCTACCAAGTAATCCTTAAATACTATTGGATAGCTAAAATTAATATATGCTTCTTGACCTGTTGATGTGTTTTTTAGTTCTTTTTCTTTTCAGTACTCTATCACCAACTACAGATATTTCTCATTTCTGAATATTAACAGGGGAAAGTAAGAAGATATACTACAAGAAAACACTAGAATTTCAAATAAGAATTTTTCTTCCCTATATTAGATAATGCCTGTATATATGGATGGAATTTTATAAATTTATTAAGAGATTCCCAAGACAGATTTTACAAGGATTTTACATGTCTTAGATGAGAAAGCATCTGACTCTGTTTGGGGGACTAGGGGATAGGAGGGGAAGGAGGATAGTGTTTTCCAATAACGGATCTTAGCCCACATTTTGTCTTAGTTGAATTGCTGTTGGAATGTTTTATCTTCCAATTATAAAACTTGTGAGGATGTGAACTTTGTATATATAATCATGTCTTTCACCTGTGGTGCCATCTGTATATGAAGTAGATACTGCATGGATTTTAACTTGAAGAATCATAAATATTAGCTCTGGAAGAGCTGTACTGTAAAACTATTCAGAGTTAATCTAGTGTTACACTTTTATTTTTCTTGCTCAGGAAACTGAGGTATAGGTGATTAAAGTGATCATCACTTCGGGTGGGTCAGGGACTGAAGTTTCTTGGTCTGGTGCTCTTCCTAATGCACCATTGTGATGAACTTTGTTATAGGAGTCCGTACCTATTGGTTAGCTCAGTTTAATCTGGGGTAAATCCTGTCAAGCTGATTCTTGGTATTTAATGGAACATACATCAATTGCATTTTATGTGTATGGATAGATTTTTTAAAAATTAGGCTCCCAAGACAGATTTTAAAATGATTTTTACATGTATGTTGGAAAAATATGGCCAGCTGTGCAACCAAATTCTTTTTTTTTTTTTTTTTTTTTTGGAGACAGGTTCTCACTGTCACCCAGGCACAATTACCACCTAGCCTTCCTGGGCTCTTGGGCTCAGGTGATCCTCCCACCTCAGCCTCCTGAGTAGCTGGGTCTACAGTTGCCTGTAATCATTCCTGGCTAATTTTTGTATTTTTTGTAGAGGTGGGGTTTTGCCCATGCTGGCTATGAACACCTGGGCTCAAGTGATCCACCTGCCTCAGCTTCCCAAAGTGCTAGAATTACAGGTGTGTGCCACTGTGCCTGGCCACCTGAAATTCTTTTAGTAGCAGTCCCTAACCTGTCCTTGGTATTACGGGTGCCTTCTCATAGAGGCAGCCTACACTTCACATGGGAAATGGGGGGAATAATTCATCCGTAGGTCGTTTAGTGATTTAGGTGAAACAGGCATCTAATAAGCATTTTTCTATTAGTTTCAAATTAAAATATTAAGTATATCACGCAGTACAAATTGCTTTTTTATTTTTAATAATGGACCTGTTGATTGAAATGGTAGTCAGATGCCCTAAACAAGGGTAAGGAAATGGCCAGGAAAATGCTTCATATTTTTGTAGAAATGTTTTAAAGTTAATCAAATTGATTTTTTCAGAATTGGCAGTTTGGAAATAGCCAGGTGTGGTGGCGTGTGCCTGTAATCCCAGCTGCTTGGGAGGCTGAGGCGGGAGAGTCACTTGAACCTGGAAGGTGGAGGTTGCAGTGAGCCAAGATTGCACCATTGCACTCCAGCCTGGGCAACAGAAGTGAGACTGTCTCAAAAGACAAAACAAAAAACAGAATTGGCAGTATGGAAGAACTGATATGTTGGAAGTTCGGAGTTTTGCCTATTCAGATATTTTGCCATATTCTGAACCTCAGTGAAATTATCTATAGAAAGAGCTTTAAGAAAATTCCACAAAGTGCTCTAGAGAGAAAAGATATCCAAGGTACATAGCTTATGTGGCTCATTTTGTCTATATAGTGTGTGTGTGTTTGTTTTAACAGGATAGCATCTCTTAAGATAGGGAGACTGTCTTGGAATTATTTGAAGTACAGAGCAAATTGCCCTGAATTTCCTTTCTATTTCAGAGCATTTCCTCTTCCTCAGATCCTTCTAAAAGTTTGATATAACCCTATGTATTTATTATGGTATATATTAGTTTTACTCACTTCTTGAAATCAGAAAATGCCACAGAATTGTATTGTAATTACCCTTGACCATCATTGTTTTTCAAAGTAGCAACATTCTGTTGTATTTGAACTTCAGTTGTCCTTTACTAATTCATTTTGGCTAGCATATATAAAGTATGTTAAAAAATTGTGGGAAGCAAATCCATTCTACGTAGTAATTACAGACAAAGAGTTCAGAGAAAGTTGTATTATTGAATTGTATTCTGGCTTTTAACTTAGATATTAACTTATAGGAAATTATTAACCTATGAATTTTGTTCTTTGTAAAGAATTGCTGGGTGCCGTTTAACTTTATGTAAACTTGCTTTTAGTCTTATTTCATTTGTGATACCTTAGTTATATTTAATTTTTAATTTATTTTAAAAATTTTACTTTTTGGACTCTTGAAAAATCTGATACTGAAAAAATATTCGGAACTATTTGCAAATGTTAATTACATGTTTTTGAGAGTTCATATTGTGTTACTTGGTAGAAAGCATACCAAATTGATAGAAAACTTGAAGGTAGTCACTTTTTTTACTTGTTGGTATCTTGTTATAACTGTGGGGAAGTAATATTATTGGTTGGTCACAAGTTCAAAATTGTGGCTGTAATAACTACTGCACAGATTTGTTTTTTACAAATGAATTGATATATGTGAAAGCTCTTTGATAAGTTACAAGTTTGGAAAATATAAAGAAACCACGTAGTTTTACTTACCTCCCTGTAGTCCTTGTCAACAGAGTAGACAATCAGTACATATTTATTGACTGAATAAGTATATGTGTGTTACATATTTTTGAGTTAATATTTTCAAAAGATGTTTGAAGAAGTTTAATTTTTGCTTAAAATTGAATGGCTGGTTGCTGTAAGTAAACACGTCTTAAAAGTATCATTAAGAAAATATGCCATTCTTTCCCATTTTTGTTTCCATAATTGATTATTTTGGTTAGATTAATGCTATGATATATTGATAATATATTGATAATATTGATGCTTGTTTTGTTTGGAGTTGAAACTTGATCTCAACAAAAATGGGGAAAAACTCAAGGAAAAAAAGGATAAGTTTATTGCATTCTAGTCCTTGCCATTAATGGAGGTGTGTAGGAAAGACACCTTAAGGAATAGGGCAGAGTATTATAATTTTAATTATAATTTATATATAAGTGTTTCTTTAATGTTTACATTCAGTTTTATTTTTAGGATGGCTTAATGCCATTCTCTCTGTTGATTTATATTTGTTTGCAAAGCCTGTTTTTTGTTAGCTGTCTAAAGCTGCATCTTCATTCCTTCATTCATCCACTCATTCATTTATTCCATATTTGTCAGCATCGCTTAAGTGCTAGGCACTATCAAATTGCTTTACTAAATTATAATGTGATTTGAATGAAGTAAAATATGCAAAATGTTTTGTAAGTTATAAAATGACATTCCAATGCCATTATTATTACGTCAGATTCTCAAGTACTCAGTTCTGAATGCAGATACCTTTAGTGTAACTGCTTTGTGTAAAATCTAAATTGAATCTGTCAAGAATTTTGTGTGAAACTTTATAAGAACGGGAAAAATGAAATTAGCAATGAGATGTTTAATGCAATAAGCTTAAAAGAAAAATAAACCAAATTGTGTCTGTTATAGTTGATTGGATGGAACACATTTGTAGAAAAGTTAGGGCCATATATAGAAGGAGGTGAACTTTTGTCTATGCTAGGAAACGGATGACAAAGTTCCAGCTCATCTTGTGGATTAGTGTTTTTAGTTAACCTGGAAGACTGAATGGGAGAGCGTAGATGCTGTGGTGCAGGAGTGTTCCTGCTGTAAGAAAGTTAAAGAACATGGTTTGCTGCTTATTAGTCAATAAAATTGTTTTTATACACAAAAGACAGCATTTATTTCTAACTTATCGTAATTCCAGAGTAGCCTACCTATGACAGCTTTTAAATTATGTTCAAATAATGTATAATTTTAGCCAGTAGAGACCCAGGAGCAATTTTTAAAGCTGAAAATTATAGGTAATATTTGATAATAGTTTAAGTGAAAATGGATAAAGCCATCTCTATAATATATACTTGGGTTCACTGCCTCTGATGAAGATTGTAAATTCTGTCCTGTTGATTTAACATATTTTAACAGTTTAATCTTCATTTTTTTCTTTTTTTTTTTTTTTCTGCATGGGTAGGGCATGGGATTTAACAGTTTAATGTTAAACATGTGAGCACTGATAAAATTAAACTAGTTTTTAGAAACAATTTCATTATAAAAATTGATTGATTTTTGGGTGGGTCTGGATATTTCAGTGTTTTGTTTTATGCTGAAGAGGTAATGTGAGTGGAAGGAGCATATGCCTGGTTGTCTGGTCCTGGTTGGCCATTTGGTGACTTTTTTATCTTGGACAAGTTACTTGATCTGTCTTGGTCTCTGTTTCTTCAGCTGTAAAATAGGGGTCCCTCCAGCTTTAACATTCTGGTAATAAAATGTTCACTTCAAAAAAATAGAATCAATTTTGAAAATGTGTTTTAGTGTTCTTTAAAAACACTAAATATAATACAAGCCATTTTAATAGAAAGTATGTATTTATAGATGTTAATTGGATATATATTATTTTTTATTACTAATTATTACCCTAATCTCTCTTCTGTTTCCATTCCAAGAATAGTAAGATCTGAATTGTCTTTTACTCATATTATATAGTTTTACATATAAGAAACCAAGAATGGCCTACATAGATGTTGAGCCCCTTGCCACAAGTATTACCAGAGAAGTGCTACAGTGCAGCTCTTCTAGAGACATCATGCACTAGTGTCTGCCAGTTTTGAACTTAGAATTCTTTATGCAGTATAAGTAGTTAACCCTTTCAGTTATCTAGCTCTATATTATGTAGCCAGTTGACCATGTTGGATTCTTTAGAATGTTACATCCAATTAAAATGATGTTTAGATTCTTTACTGAAGGTTTTTTTTTTTTTTTTTTGAATGTGTGTGGTGAAATGAGTCTTGTCATTATGTGACCATTTTCTATGACAGTAATAAATTTAGGCTTTGCTGAGATAAAGTTATATATATTTCTTTATTTTAGAACCTTTAATGTGCCAATAGTGATGTTTCAAGAGAAGGACATGTTTATGGAATTTCCCACTTACTGGCCCACAGAATTTCTCTTTTTCATCTTTATTTTTCTAGAATTTCTCTAATTTAGTATTCTGTCAAATGTATTTTGGGAAAATACATCCAGATTCTAATACCGCCCCCCCCCCTTTTTTTTTTTCCCAAAGAGAGAGGGTCTCACTCTGTTACCCAGGCTGGAGTATGATATTGTAATTATTGCACCGCAGCTTCAAACTTCTGGGCTCAAGTGATTTCTCCCACCCCAGCCTCCTGAGCAGCTGGGACTGCAGGTGCATGCCATGATGCCCAGCTAATTTTTCATTTTGTTTGTACGGACATGGTCTCATTTTGTTGCCCAGGCTCGCCTTGAACTCATGGACGTAAGTGATCCCCCTGCCCTGGCCTCCTAAAGTGTTGGGATTACAAACTAATATCCCTTTTTGACTGTCTACACCAACAGACTCCCATGGTGATTTTGAGCGGTCTCAGCCTTACCTCTGGGTTCTGCCTGTGTCCTCATGATACATGAGGTTGGTGGTCTTCTATTCAGCTACATAGCTTGTGTCAGGCTGTTTAGATAATGTTTGATCTTGATTCCTGACTGCTAAATGGTTAGGCTCTACACTTAATTTGCATTGAGGAAAAACCTGTAATCTATTTTAGCACTAGCTTGGGAGTGTATCATTTATCACAACTCAAGTTGAGAGAGTATGTTTGTGCAGTCCATCTACCCATTTTTCTAGTTATCTAAAATTCATGCATACGATTTTTGACCCCATAACACTGGTGTACCTGGATCACATTTTTTAGTCCCTTTCTGTGCAAATGGATTTACTCAATTTTATGTTGGCATTTTCCTTTTTAGTTTGAGAGCGACAATAAGAAATAACCCTGTAAAACTCATTGCTGTGTATATGAGGATGTTTTTGAGGACTTTATTATAAACATGTTATGAAGAAGACCCATGGGATAAATTTGATTTTTGTCCTAGGAAAAGTTGTATTTCTTCTGAGGATTTTTTTTCCTTTTTTAAAAAATTTGTGCAGTGTTGACAATATGGGGGACCCCATCATTACAAAAAATAATTTTTTAAAAATTAGCCAGGCATGGTGGTGTCTGCCTGTAGTCCAGCTACTCAGGAGGCTGAGGTGGGAGGATCACTTGGGCCCCAGTGGAGGCTGCAGTGAGCTATGGTTATGCCACTGTGCTCTAGCCTGAGTGATGGGGGGAAACCTTATCTGAAAAAAAATTGCTGTAAATATGAAAACCTATTGTGTTTTCTTATTTGCATTGTCTTAAGAGCTCCATGCCAAATTTGTGGCTTATCTTTCCCAAATAGGTATGCTTTGACTTTTTTTTTATCTTAAGGGAGTATAGTTTTGGAATGCAGGCTCTTGAGTCAGACATCCTGGGTTCAGATCTTGGCTCCATCATTTACTAGGTGTGTTGAAATTGAGCAAATTGCTTAATCTGTGTGAGCCTCAGTTTCCTTATCTGTGAAATGGAGTTAATAGCATCCTCATAAGATTAATCAAGATCACATAAGAATAATAGATGTACACATAGAAAGGAACAACCAGGATCAGCCATTCCAAAAACATACCAAAAGGTAAAGAGCATCACCATAATGAAGACTCTACATCAACTAATGGGCAAAACAGCCAGCTAGCATTAAATGGCAGTATCAAACTCACATATATCAATATTAATCCTAAATTTAAA